>VSDK01002664.1:1822-27162 GCA_009767595.1 Symbiodinium kawagutii | reverse complement strand
TGACGATGCTGTGGCATCATGGCATGTGCACCAACTGATGGTGCACTGGGTCCAGATATGTGTCATCGCTAGTGACTCTATGAACAACAACCAACCACCAAAAGATAAGAAACGCATGTGCGCTTCACCAAACGACAGGAACCAAAAGCACGCATCTCGATCTTTGATTCTCATCCAGCAACGGCCGAAGCAGGCAAAGCTGTATTTTTATGTACTATCTAAAAAATACAGGATATATGTTTGCAAGGGGAACATTTGCTTTCATATCATTTTTTGCGTTCAATCCGCGCAAGTTCCAAGGATGCCAAGGCTTAGGACGGAGATATGCAGGTCTCAGTTCGCAGTCTGTAGCATTCAAGAGGGCATATGAGCCAACGAACCTTCGTCAACTAAACAGGATATTCTTTGCAATGCCACAACACACTACTATAATAGGCATCACAATACCTACTGTACTCAATATGGTTGACATGAGTGCCACTGGTCCCTTCATTCCTTTGAGTATCCCAAGTCACCATTGGCATCCCAACTGAAAATGACACTATTTGTATTGCTTGGGGTTGTACAACGGCTTAGGCCCGCCAATCCTGGTATTTTGGTATATTGTGGTTGTGGGTCAATAGTTGCCAACCCAAAAATTGTGGTTTTCGAACAAGTCTTGCGCTAAATACTTGGTTTGAACGTTTCGAGGAAGCATTAGCACAAAATGGGATGGACCAATCATTTGATTTCACAGAAAATGCTCCGGTGGATCATGGGCTCCAGGCACCCCCCGGCCGAGCTCCGTACATCAAGACTTCAATGCATCTAAAGCTCAGCACAGTACTGGGTACTCCAACAGCTTTGTAAATCCGTCAACACATCAGGATTGAGTACATTAAGATCTTGGATGATCTTAGTACATCGAGAGTCCAATGCATCAACAGAACTCTGAGACTTCAAGGCATCAGGACTTCAATAGGCAGATGCTTCCCTGCCTTCCACCTGGCTTTCATGTTTTGAGACCTGTGCCCTCAGCTGGTGTGGGTACTTGTACCAACCATGACCGCCAAGTTGGGCATCCCGTTGTGGGCATAGCGCTGGTTCCCAAGTCGTGGGCTGCGGCAACCGCAAGGCAAAGATAGTGGGCCAGTGTCTCAGTCACAGCGGTCCAGCCATCCCGAGCGGCACCATGTTCCTAGGCACCCCAAGGGAGAAGGCAGCGAAGGCAACCCTTGAGGGACTGGGGTCACCCGTAGTTGATGGGCTCAGCCTTACGGCTGTTTTGCTTCGCCGCTTCGCCACTTAGACTGGACCTGTTGTATGCTCCAAACTGGTGCGCGTTGCTTGGCTTAGTAGTGAGTCGCCGCTGAAAGACCCAGGTCTTTTTGTTCTCATTCTTTGTCTTTGTTGTTGTTATTGTTGTTTGTGTTTGTATTTGTTGTTGTCATTTCTGTTTGCTGTGGTGGTGGTCGTTAACGTCGCTGCCGCGTTTTCGCAATTTTCCTTCCTGATTTTCACATATTTATGTTTTCCATGATTTTCAAATGTCCAGCACGTATTCACATTGCACAAATCTACACCGTCGACAGATGACACAGGCGCACGAACGAAACGTTCCACATATTTTCAGCACTTGAGGAAGTGCTCCCATTGGAAGCCACCACGGTCCCACCACTGTGGGGATCCCAGGGGCGAGAAGAACACGTGGGGGCTTGTACTGATGGTGGTTGGTTCTGAGATTGTACGCTTCTACCGGGCGACATGAAACAGACAGGGTGATCATGTCGCAACTACATGCCCTATGAGCGTATGAGCGTTAAGCCCCACGAGAGTCACAAATGCTGCACGTCCAATGGCTCAAAAATTAGTTCACTGTTGATCGTGACTGATCCTGAGTAACAGTTGCTGGCGCTTCGAAGTAGGCGATGATTGTAGCTGGCTATGCCTGACCGTTGCGGATGTCTTGGCTTGTTAACATGAAACCTGAGCAATCCAAGCCTTGGTTCATCAGCATCACAGAACTTGGTTCGTTGTGGTTCTCCGGGTGAGGGGATGGCCTTTGTAGCCCAGGAGCTGAGGAACTGCGATCAGGGGGCGAAAACGACCCATGGTTAGCTATCAAAACTTGTTCTAACTAGTTATAGTCTAATGTACTTTACAACTATACCACGTATGGGCAGTATATCAGTATATATAGATATTTAGGGAATACGCACTAGTAATATTACATTTGCTACCACTCAGAAACATGGTGACGATACCAACGGCTGATGTCGCAGCCACAACTCATGATCGGTGCAACAGGTGCCAGGTATCGCAAGCGTCGACCACTCGCAGTCGATGGTTATTGGCAAGTTGTTGATGTGATGACCTGCTCACAATTTGTTGTATAGTTGCAACTCTACAGTATGCAATTCTTATATTTTATAACGACAGTTGGGAGTTGCAGCTGAAATATACTGATCATCATTAATGAACCCATAGGATATCATCATTATATAATTAACCATCATTAATCATCATTAACCATCAATAACCATCAATTTGTGCCTGGGTTAGTCGAGAACTGATGCTATTCTGCAGGATTTGTTGTCCCAGGCATCCAGGCCGGTCACACTCAGGTAGCACCAGCGGTCGATGCGTTTTCCGCCAGCTGCTCAACGGCTTGGATGCAAACAGTGGATACAAGGTGGAAAAGCAGGATATGCTACTAGTGGTTATTAGTAGTTACTAGTAGTAGTTATAAGTTATAAGTAGTTATAAGGTAAGTAGTAACGGATAGTTATTGGTAGTAATCCTAGTATGTTTTGATGATATATATAACTAGGATACTAGGTTATCGTTTGCTAGTAGTTACTAGTAGTTATTACTGTAGTAACGAGTAGTTTCTAGTGTGTCGTTGTGACTAAAAACGAATACTTCAAGCAATACTTGAAAGACAGATTTTCCAAAAAGAATGTTCAAACGATACCTATTTGCTTAAAAGATGTTTGAAAGATGCGTTTCAATACCTGTGAAGACTTGCTATGGATGACCCGTCTTAGAAATGATCCTTGGATCTCCACCAAGGGTGCCGTCCTCGTGAAAAATCCCCAGTCGTTCGCGGCAGATCCCAGGCATGGACCACTTTTGCCCCTGGACCGGCAACTGCATCGGTGCGTTTGGATCTCGGAGCCGAGACGCCGGGGGAGCTGCTGGATGGGATGGATGGCCGCCGAGGCGAAACCACGGACACTTCATCCTCTTTTACTTCTTTGCGCCTGGAGCCTACTGGGAAGGGTGGCTACCGCAGAGGAACACCACCGAACATGATCCAAATTGTAGCTTACTTATGTTTACTTCGTATCCATACTGGACAGTTCTCATTTTGTTTTGTTCCAACTGTGAGTTTCCCTAGTCAGAAAATCTTCGATTAGAATTCTAAGGTGTGGGTGAGAGTGCGTCCCTGTGGAGACACAACGATCACAAAGATGCAATGATCACCACAGCTGAGGGTGATCGGTTTGACCTACTCGCTGATCCTGCACCAATCTCAGAGCCCTCACGGCTGGGGCGGTTGTAGCACTTGGCCATTTAAGGCTTATGGCCTGGTATGCCTGGAAAATATGAATGGATCAGATCTGCTTGGATGGTTATCCAAGTCATCCATGTTGATGTCGATTTTAAGGATAGCGATGCTGTTGACGTTGATGGTGACATTGACAAAAGAACAAATCATAGGACATGGACGTGGAAATTCACATTTTTTTCAATAGGGTTTACCCTGGGAACCCCTATAAATGGTGTCTTCTCCATTAGCCAGGTTCGGGACGTAAGTCACTTGTGGTGGTGAGAGCCTCAGCCTTGAGCAATGCCAGAGCCTCTCGAGGTCATTGGGAGCCGCCTACAGCACAAACCACATTTCCAAGTGGCAAGAATTCGCAGCCCTGGCTGGCATGTGTTGTCAGGATGAGATTGATTGGTTGCCTAGTTCACTGGTTGGCTTGTCTATTGGTTGACTGGGAGCCAGGGGATCAAGAGGGATTGGTCCCGCAGCATCAGGAAACAGCCTGAGAGGCCATCCTTTCCAGTACTTCAGTTATTTTTGCTCCTCCAATCACAAAGACAACACAAGGACTCCAAAGTGCTGAGTTTTTTGTTTGTCCTTGTTCCAGTCTTATAAACAGGTCTCTGGCCCATGGACCTATGCTAGCTTGCTGTTGCGCCACGAAGCTGGACTGCTCCTAACAGCTGGTGACAACGTCCACATGAGCTAGCAGAATCACCAAAGCTAGCGTCGTCGAGCTGAAGTTGCTCTTGCTCTAGCAAGTAAGTAGGCTCAATCCCCCCAGGGTCGTTTTTGTGGCACTACAGTTTCCACTAGGTACGGCTTTCTTCAACAAAATGAACGCATGCTTATCGTTGTTTGTTCTTCCAGTCAGGTCAGTTGCCATTCTAGTTTTCGTCACCTACCCCTTGTCTCAAGTACATGATAGTTTTCAGCATTTTCAGCCATCAGAGCTGGATTGCAAAGGGATTTTGCTCCCTAGCAACAACCAACCTGGCCAGTAGACAAAAGGGATGGATCGGGATGGTAATTTTCATGTGCATCCACGCAGCTGAATGTAGCACACGATCGGTGATCCTAGTAGCCTTCATCTCCAGGTGTGACTAAAGGTGTCCAAAATATGGATCAATATAAAGTACCAACAAAAACGTGGTGAACAACCCCCACTTCTGTTCATGTTGGCTCGGTTTTGACCTCCAGCCTGTCATACAAGTCCGTTTAGTGTGTGAACCGGACGAGTCATACCACCACAGACGCTGGCGGCCAGGTCCCACACTTCCAGGACAAGGAAATGCAAGCGTTGTGAGAGCCTGAGCTGATCCAGTCATTGCGGCCCTTCGGGTTGGCCCATGGATGGGTACTTTCGGCCATCAATCTCAGGGAAGCTCCGGGTGTAGCTTCGTTGCACCCCTGGAAATTGCCAGAAATTGCATGGTACTCCTGGAAAATCCGCAGAAATTGAGATGTTCGACTTGTGACTTGCTACTTGTTGTGGTAGCCAACGTGAGAGGAATGGAACTTGGGACATCTTGGGCCTTGTTACTTTCCATTGCCACGGCGATGGTTGAAGCTGCTGCCACTTGGCCCAGGCTAAAGACGCATTTCATGACGGGTTGCGTTGCCATTGCCGTGCAAGTCTTGTCGGAGGCCAGGGACAGCGAGAACAAGAAACTCGGGTGACGCGATCAAATGGCTGGTGGTTAGGCGGGAGAGATCTGAAGCTACCAGGAGGGTTCCGACCAGGAGGATTCCAAGCAAATGCTCGGCAAGCATGGAACTATCAACATCAAATCGTTTGGACAGTCAAGCAATTACACGCAGCGGCTTTGCTGCTTGATGTATTGTTAGCGTTACCCATCCAATGCTGTGCCCAAAGCTCCAGAATGGAATCGCTTCAATGCAGGTAAATGGATTGTTCATCCAACCACTTCTGAAAAATCAGATAACCACTAGCTCACCGGCTAACCATCAATTAACCATTTTGATCGTCGGTAGTGGACGAGCTTGTGGTTTTAGCTGCTTTTCTTTTGGAATCCATCGACACATTCTTTTGTCCAGTGATAAGATATCATGATTCCGTTAGACTTGAATGGTGGAGGTACTTTTGATGTGTGGATAAGCGCGGGTACAGCTTCAATGGCGGTGAAATACGGAGAGGAAACTTTTACTGACGATTCTTTTGGTGGTTCTGATGGATACTCCACAGAAGGGTTTCCATGAGTGAAGGGCCCAGATTTCCCAGTTTTTTTGCCGTGCAGTCGAAGGCATCCCTGACATGAGTCGTTTGGGCTTGCAAAGCCAATACAGGCAGAAGGAATCGAAGGAACCCACCATTCATTTGTTGGTTCCTTGATGTTCCTCGGTTGCTTAACGCCCATTGGTTGCTTCTTGGGGTCATACGACTTGTAGCAAGGATCATTATGGAGCCTTATCCAAAATTTTGAGGTGGAAACAAGCTGAAGGTGGGATGTTGAGGGTGGCACTTCAGAGATGAAAGACGACACTGCATGGGGCACTGCGTGGGTGCACGACAGGTCGGTACTAAGAAGGGCCCTGCAGTGCTGGTTCAGCTTGCAGCAGTCTCAGCAGGTCTTTCGTTGACGGCTGGTGCCGGTACCAGCAACCAGATGGGGATGGTTTGGTGAGTTTACTGTTAGTTTAGTTGCCCTCAAAATTGGTTCTCCATTATTGTCCAAATAAACCATTCAGATGACATAGATTTGATCATTTCACTTCCTGACAGTCTGTTGTTGCTTGCTGTCTAACTGTTTTCATTCAGATCCCACCGTGTAGACTTTTTGGATGCACAACGTGGGTGTCACGCTTTTCGCCAGGGACAACGCAAAAATCAGTTGTGAAAAGCTCTACTTGGTGACTTAGGACTTCAACCCTCCGGGATCGACCATTTCCTATAAGCCAAGTATAGACTGGTCACAATCGCTACTATTTAGATCGATTTAGATCCATTCAGATCCATTCAGATCATTTTAGATCCATTCAGATCCATTTAGATGGACCGATAATGATAGATAGGGATAGTCACTCTGATCGGAAGGCTGTGACCAGTTGGGTTGAACATGCTGTTGGGATTGGTGGGCTCAACCAGGTGGCGACCTCGTTGGCCTTCATTCCAGTGCTGGGTACGGGCTGTCCCGCTTGCCTCATGGCCTGTGCGGGATCCTGGAGCCAGAGCCGAGGCGGTAGAGATTCGACCAGGACCTGGGAATGTTTGGTTCTTCAAATTGTTCAAAACCAATTGCCTAAAAAGATCTTAGCGTTTTTTTTCAGAAAACATCAGGGCCTTCTCAATCCTTCTCATTCTTTCTGTCCTTCAGTTCTTTTTCCTGCCATGGCTCCCTCTTCCACGCTTCGCATCGAGTCTTCGTTTCATTCTTAGGCCTATGGCAATTCTGTGGGCAATATGTTACCGGACATGGCGATCCTGTCGGTAGTATGTTGCACACCGGACCACGCACATGTTAGCATGCTTGGATTTGCGCAGTGCAAATGCTGGGACATAGAATACTAGAACATGTGTCAAAAGCATATGGTGGTTGCTCAAAACGGGGGTCCCCCAAAAATGGTTGTTTATTACTATATTATATAAGTGGTTAATAGAAAGGATGATGTCACTGGGGGTACCCCAAGTTGACTTGAGAAACCAACAACATGTTCAAAATCCGAAGTTCAAGCGTGAAGAACACCTGGAGCATCAGAGAGTGTGTCAGTGCATATGGAAAAACACCGTATGTTGGAAACATGTGGGTATGTGCCACAACAGGGTAACCAGTAACCCATCAAAAAATGATGATGTTGCTACGAAACCACTGGTTTTTGGGTACCATTATTTTGGCACATATCCACATATGTTGGAGTTTTGAGTAAAGGTCAGGAAACGCGTGAAGGGTTCATATGACAGCAAACTTGAAGAATGATATTCGAAAATATGTCAAAGGAACTGCCAGCATGTGAAAAAGGCAGATGCTATCCACATGCATGTCACCAATAGTGTCAGTACGCATGCGAGAGCATTGGCAGAATGTAAGACCAGATGACATTCCAGTACATGCAGCATGATATTAACGCCACTCTTCATTTGTCGAAATTGCATAGCCACATTCACTAAATTTTGTTTCCGAGCTGCCAGAGTGGGGATTGTTAGAAGTAGGGTAGTTTGGTTTTTTGAACAGTGAACGGCTTCTAAGCAACTTCACTTATTCGACTAGAGAGAGGAAGCCACCAAATTGCTTGTTGAGTACATGGTCACTGAAGGGACTGAAGGCGAGTGAGTGGAAAGTCTCGTGCAGGAATTGTTTGAGACGATCAAACAATTCTATTTGGCACAATTATTCCAGTAGTGACGTTGATGGGAAACATCATAGGAAGCCCTATATTATACTTGCTCATTTAAATCCCTACTATGCCTGCTGTTGTTTGTACCCATTTTGATTGCTTGTGGTCCTATCTTCACAAACGTTTGAGCATATTCTTGCTTGGTTATTTTAATTCTTGGTTGTTTCCTCCATCGTTGTTTGTTGAACTTGCCTTCCCAATAGTTGGTTGCTTACCTTAATGGTTGGTTGTTTCCCTACTGCTTTCAAGCTGATGGCTTTCGGTTGACCAACTGGACAGCATTTGGCTGTGGCATCACCACCTGCTGCCTCCCAGGGTCCAACATAACGACCATGGAGAAGCTGTTTCCCCTGAAGGCCAGGGGAGCAGATTGGCAATTGTTTGTCGGTTGTTATGGCTGTTGTAGGTTGCGGTTGTTGTGGTTGTTGTGGTTGTTGTGGTTGTTGTGGTTGTTGTGGTTCTTGTGGTTGTTGTGGTTGTTGTGGTTGTTGTGGTTGTTGTGGTTGTTGTGGTTGTGGTTGTTGTTGTTGTTGTTGTTGTTGTTGTTGGCGGTGGTGGTGGTTGTTGTTGTTGTTGTTGTTGTTGTTGTTGTTGTTGTTGTTGGTGGTGGTGGTGGTGGTGGTGGTGGTGGTGGTGGTGAAGTCAGGCAATAATTGGATTCAAATGCCAGCCTGATGACTCGTGTTTATCTGCAAAGTGGGTCATGACAGTGACCTGCAATTCATAGAACTTAATCCTGGCGAATGATGCTCAGTACTGTTTCATGGCTGGTGGATTCTCAGGGGTGGATGGCTAACTGGTGGGTACCTTCGGCTGCCAGGTTGGTTGAAGTAGGATCAACATCTACTTATAACTCGACCATTCTTAAAAGTAGGGTTAAATATATCAGTAAACTATCAGTAACTACCAGTAACTATCATCTAAATATCAGTAACTACCAGTCATGCCGAGATTTCAACCAGGACTTATCCAAGACCCGGAGAGTTTGTTTGCGTGAGTTTTGGATGTCCTGTAGATCGTGGACTTGAGCAAATAGATATGGCTATGGGTCAATATTAATCAACCAACTAATGGGGGCTTTCCACCAACAATAAGAGGGAAAACAATGGTTAATGATGGGGGAACCAGGGGTACGGGGTTTTGACCCACAGCCATATAAGTATTTATGTGGACATACATACTGCTCTTGAGTTCAAAGATGGGGACACAACCTCGCGATTTGTTCGCGAGTTGTGGTTTGAGTTCGGGGCGTTCGGTTGGTAGTGGGGGCTTCAAAGCAACCAGTACCACTATCCAAAATAAGGATGGGGCTATTTCCCAAACGCAAGCCATGATCAAAACTGATGATGTAGCATTCCAGGGGATGGTCAGGAATCCATTGGGGCTTTTGTAGTGCAATGCATAGCTTCGTAGTGATTGACCACAGGGATACCCTCGATGACCAGGGATGACCAGGGCACCTGTCAGCTTGAGAGTTGGCACCACAACTGACCCATGCCGTCCGTGAGGAGTACGTGCAATTGAAAGAGAAGGTGCTGCTGATGGCTGATCGCGGCTAACATTTGTCCAAGAGTTCTTCCCCTACTGCTTTTTGTTCACCCAAAATTTGTGAATGTTCGACATAACGGGTCCTGTCCATGCTGCTTCTGGGAATTTGTGAGCTGATGGCGGTCGATTGTTGGCCATTGTTAAATGCTGCAGAGCCACCGTTGACCATTTCAACCATCATCATCAACAATCATCAACCATCACCATCAATCATCACTATCTAAGATGGATGCACTTCCTGTTGCATCTCTGATGTAGCCCTGCCACGGAGGTCTACTGTCCCTTGGGCCCCGGTTTCTATCGTTGGTCGCCTCAGCTGCATCGATGCGCCGGGAGATCGAGAAAAGCTGCCGTGGACGGTGGGATTTCATGGCGATGGTTTTCTTCCATGGAATTCCAAGTTGATTTCCATCGGAAATGGACTTAGGAGTTAATAATGGTTCATAGTTAGTGGTTGGATCCATAATTCGTGGTTAATAATGGTTAGCAATGGTTAATAATGGTTAGGTTGATTTCCAGTTACACTCTGGTAAACCAATCTGGTTGGGTGGAGAATCAACCATGTATCCAATGAACGATAGTGATTGAGCTTCCAGGTGAGTTTGCCAGAGCGGGACCTGTATTTGGTTGTGGGTCGACCATCCCAAAAATCGGTGCATGAACATCCCGTATTGACCCACAGCGTTTTGATTTTGATATCTACTGGACTTGAGTTGGATAAGATGCCTTGTAGTGACGGAAATCTTCTTTTCCCAGTTGGGATGTTTTGGGACCAATATCTCTTGGTGAATCTACACAGCCGGGATATGCAAAACCAATCATGTTTGTGTCAAACGTGTAAGGTGGATTCTACTCCCAAGGTCCATTGGAAACTCGCCGGGTGACAGTGTATATCCGTTACCAAACATGATCCAATCCTCCCCACTCCCCAACAGTTTGAACTTCAGTAGATCTGGAGATCAATTTGGAGATGATTTAATACAACTCTTCATCCGGTGAGTTGTAGGCCTATTGTCCCTGCAATGATTAGAGCTTTGAAGGATGGTGGGCTGGCCTTGAGGACTCAGTGGCTTGGAGAACCTGAAGACCATCATGGGCAAAAGGCGCCGCAACTGCGAGTGCTGAGAGTTTTCCACCCGTTGGGATCGGGATCTTGGATGATGATTGGTGTTGTCGTGACCCATGTGAGGGGAAATGCTCAAAGAATCATGGACTTTGATGATTTTATGATACCATGTCCTATCACTTTGCTACAGCCATGTAGCCCAAACTGTGCCGCATATGGTTCGTGGTTGCTCATGATGGGCATCCGAAGATGATGGGCATCCTAAACCCCCATTAAATGGTCATTTTCATCGGGAAATCACGGGGAAAACTTTCATGGACAGAGTCGGTTCCCGCAGGTGGTGGAGGCGGTTGATTCTTCCTGTACCAGGAGACCTGGACATGGGTTTGGCGCTCAGGTTGAAGTTGCCGTGCTGTTGGCTGTCGCTGGGTTATCACTGGTGGTGTCTCTTCTGATGGTGGTGGTGGTGATGGTCATGGTCATTGAGTGGCATCATTCTATCAATAAGCCCCTTTGATTCCATACTCAATATATAATCGTGGTGATGGTAATAGCTATCTTCGTTCACACCATTTTCATGGCCTTATCCCAAGGGTTTCATGGCCCTACTTGCGGTCCTTTTCGGTCCTAAAGTCTGCATCAACGATCTCATTGAGCCCGTGACTTGGCAATTGGATTCACCCAAGAGTTGCAGTGGGAAGCATTACGCTTGCACAAGCGTCAACCGAACTCCTGCGAGTCGCGAACAACCACCAACAAGAACAAAAACAAGAACAAGAACAGCATGGTTCTTCCCAAGACCATCATCAACATTTCACTAACCACCCAAATCCCTATGATTGTTTCAGTGACCCAACAGCGCAGCTTCACTCAGATCTCCTGCTAATGCCTCCGCCAAGCACCGAAGGCTGGAGGGTGAACTCGGCGTTCGAAACTGCATGGGATGAAGATTTTGGGGTAATGATTCAATGCATGATGATGGTTCATGCAATGCTTAATGATGGTCTATAGTGGTGAATCAATGGTTAGGATTGGTTGGAGTGCTGGCTAATAGTGGTTAGTGATGCTGAATCATGGCTCATGATGGCGAGGTTTAACATGGTGAATGATGGGTGATGTAGTGGTGATGGTGGGTCCCTGCCCTCCATCGTCCAGCCGCTGCGGTTGATGAGGACAGGCTTAGTTGATGGCTAACTGATGGTTCGTTGATAGTTAAATTACTAATGAGCTAGAAGAAATAGCGCTAATCAGGTAGTTAACTGATTGTTAAATCATGGTTAACTGGTGGTCAAATGATGGTGAAATGGGTTAAATGATGGACAGATGATATTTGACAAATCTGACGAACCTGCGATCCAAACTGGACGCACAGTGGCTGGCCCGGAACTGCCTGTGGTTACCACCTTTGGGAGCCAGGCATTGCCGCCTTGAAGGAGCGGATCCAACAGGTTAAGGACAGATCAACATTTGCCAGCAAGGTGCATCATGGTTGATGGTAAAGTGATGGCTGATCATGGTTAATTGATGATTGATGATGGTTCATCATTGTTAATGATGATTAGTGATGGGTAGTTGATGGTTGATGATGATTGATGATGGTTAATTGATGTTTAGTTGATGGTTCTATGATGCCTAAGGATGGTGAAGAGGCGCAGTCGACATTGCCTGGTGAATGATGAATGATGGTTAATGAGAAGCAGTAGTGGTTGATGATTTGATTCTTTGTTGTAAACTGACCTGGCCGACTGCAACAACCTTCGGCATTTTTGAGATGCTTTGCCCGAGTAACGGTGGTTTTCCAGCTGGCCGCGTGAAGCTACTTCTGTCGGACAGAGGTTGCAAACTAAACGACCATAGCCGCTACCCAGTTGTAATGGGGAGGATGAGATCCAGAGTGGGAGAGCTATACCAAAGCACCAATTTTGAATGAAATAGCATTGTGCATGGTGTAAACTTGAAACGTAAACACCCATTACAATTGTAAGCATTTTTTACCTCCAAGGGTATCACAACTGTTACTATGACTTCTAATTGATATATACTATGACTATAGGTTTCATTGTTGTGTTTTAGCAACCCAGGAGCCCATCAAAAGCCATGGCGATCTGCCCACCTAGCCATGATATAGTCAACCGAGAGTGAATTTCGACGGTAGAGATGTACCCAGCGGCGAAATGGGTATGCTTAGCAAACTGTCGGCGCCACCTACAAGGATATTCCTTCATAGGAACAGAAACAACGCGATCCGATGGACGACCAAGGTGAGAGAAGGAGAGAGAGAAGGATCTATTGGTTTGCTGAAGGAATTGCTAAGATTTACTAGCAGGATTCAATGGACTATCCTCAAAAACTCTTGGGAGGCAATTCTTCAACTGGTTTGAGGCTGATCCCGCGGGAATCTGCTGTAGCCGTTAGCCAACTTAACCAAACCCAAGAATCACGGCACCACAAAGAGATGGTTAGAGGAGAATGGCGTGAAACAGGAGGTTCAGCCGCAAGCTCAGATATGTTATCAACATGGCAGCGCTTTTCCTGACACCGCTGCGCTGTTTCTGCTACCAGTTGCTTCCGAAGAAAAGAATTGTGACCCACAACATATTTTCTTTTGAGAGAGGAAGTCTAGGTGGCTTCAGAAAAAACAGACAAAGAAGTTGGCTATGGAAATATGTCAACTTCCCTGTGAGCTTTCGCTACTTCGCTACTATCGCCGCTTGTGGATCACTGTAAAGCAGCCAACTTGATCTGAAGATCCACCAAGGAACTGCAAGGACTTGGGCTTCGATCCCGGTCCTAACTCGGGGCAAAGCGTATGAGCGCTCTGGGGCACGGTGGAAAATTGGGAAGCTCTCAGGAGGTTCCCATGAAGCTGTTAGGAGGTATTTGGTGGCTTCTTAAAATGGGGGTACGCCCCAATCATATTGTAAGGGCTCCGCCCCCTGCCGCCGACCCCTGGCTGTGAAAGCTGGGGGTGGCGGCTGGGGGGCTGGTTCATCGATCCCTAGGGTATGATACATACGTATACCGGCCACTTCGAACCAAACGCTTGGCAAAGGCCAACTCAAAGCCACCCCTTCGCCACAGCAAATCCCCATGTTTGGGCGTGTCCAACAGGTACCCGCCCAGCAATGCAGCACTGCCAAACGTAACCTACAGGAACCATAAAAAAAAGAAGTAGTCTGCAACCAAACGCTTGGCAAAGGCCAATTCGAAGCCACCCCTTCGCCACAGCAAATCTCCATGTTTGGGCGTGTCCAACAGGTACCCGCCCAGCAATGCAGCAGTGCCAAACGTAACCTACAGGAACCATTAAAAAAGAAGTAGTCTGCAACCAAGCCCTTGGCAAAGGCCAACTCAAAGCCACCCCTTCGCCACGGCAAATCCCCATGTTTGGGCGTGTCCAACAGGTACCCGCCCAGCAACGCAGCAGTGCCAAACGTAACCTACAGGAACCATTAAAAAAAGAAGTAGTCTGCAACCAAACGCTTGGCAAAGGCCAACTCAAAGCCACCCCTTCGCCACGGCAAATCCCCATGTTTGGGCGTGTCCAACAGGTACCCGCCCAGCAACGCAGCAGTGCCAAACGTAACCTACAGGAACCATTCAAAAAGAAGTAGTCTGCAACCAAACGCTTGGCAAAGGCCAACTCAAAGCCACCCCTTCGCCACGGCAAATCCCCATGTTTGGGCGTGTCCAACAGGTACCCGCCCAGCAACGCAGCAGCGCCAAAGGTAACCTACAGGAACCATTAAAAAAAGAAGTAGTCTGCAGCCAAGCCCTTGGCAAAGGCCAACTCAAAGCCACCCCTTCGCCACGGCAAATCCCCATGTTTGGGCGTGTCCAACAGGTACCCGCCCAGCAATGCAGCAGTGCCAAACGTAACCTACAGGAACCATTAAAAAAAGAAGTAGTCTGCAACCAAACCCTTGGCCAAGGCCAACTCAAAGCCACCCCTTCGCCACAGCAAATCCCCATGTTTGGGCGTGTCCAACAGGTACCCGCCCAGCAATGCAGCACTGCCAAACGTAACCTACACGAACCATAAAAAAAAGAAGTAGTCTGCAACCAAACCCTTGGCAAAGGACAATTCAAAGCCATCCCTCCTCCACAGCAAATCCGTGAAAAAAACAATAAATCTCCAACCAAACATTGGCAAAGGACAAGTCAAACACCCCTTCGCCGCAGCAAATCCCCGTGTTGGGGCGTATACAACAAGCGCCGGCTCAGAAATGCACCACTGCCAAACGAAGTTTCATGAAACAGACAAAATCAAAAATCATATTGTTTTGGTTCTCCTCTGGCGCGCTCCCCCGCTGAGATGCTGGGGTCGGCGGATTTTATGTTAGTCCTTTATTATCATAGACCAGCCATTTTTTTGGGGTTCCCTATTCTGAGAAAGACCCATTTCTTCATTTCTTCATTGATTTTTTTGGGATATCCAGATATGCACATCATCAAAAGGGCTATTCTCAGGGTGGCCTGCAAGTTCTGCCGAGATTTGTGATCCACAAGTCCGCTGCATCACGCTTGGGCGGGGGGCGAGTCTCAGGATGCAAGGGCTGAACTGATCACTGATCACCACCAGTGCTTTGCAGACAGTGCACCTGTCCATCATGATCACTCTTGCTGAGAGGAACCATGAGAACCCATCCGTGCCAGAAGCGAAAGCAGTTATTGTTCAGCGTGGTTGCCCCATGTTGCACCTTTCTCAACCATTCTCAACCATTCTCGACCACTACTAGCCATCAGTTTGCCTAGACTGATCCCCTGGCAATCCATTGGTGCTGAAGCTTTTGTAACGCGGAAGTTCAAAAAGCTGAAGAGGCGTACCCCTCAACAGCAACACTAGAATCAGAGTACATGGATGTACTTGGTTTATTGAGGGATGTATATGTGTGCGTATATATTATCGATTGTCAATGATTCCGAACCTCCCCGATCTCCCCAAACCTCCCGATTACTAGGGAGTATTCAGCATCAGTGACCTGATCCGAGCTCACCAACTTGCCATCCCCTACTCTTTCTGACCCCCCTTCGGGATGCTCAAAAAATCAACATTCAGCGTCCAGCACAGCTCCATGCTGGGATCTGTTGCACAGGTTGAACATAGTTAGTTAATGTTACTTCTGCATGCATGAAGAGATAGATCTTTAGATAGATAGATCGATAGATAAATCGATAGATAAATCGATAGATAAGTCGATAGATAGATCGATAGATAAATCGATAGATAAATCGATAGATAAGTCGATAGATAGATCGATAGATAAATCGATAGATAAATCGATAGATAAGTCGATAGATAGATCGATAGATAAATCGATAGATAAATCGATAGATAAGTCGATCGATCGATAGACACCTGCATCCAAGTGAATGTAGAGAGGTGTGTGCCATGCCGAGAAAAGCAATGCGCTTTGTCCGGCGCCGCAGCTTGGCTCAAGCTTTCCAATGGGTCATGGGGTTGAAGCACCAGAGTGTCGTCAGTGCCAGGTCGGATGGCCGTAGCCACAGTTGCAGGCAGCATTACTGTATAGAAAACGAGCAGTTTCTTTGGTGGTTTTCCATAGGTAGTTTCTATTAGTTTCAGGTTTAGGCAACGGAGCACCAGAAAGTCCGTGGTCACGGGATGTCACTGGTATCGGATCCTTGAAGCCAAAGAACTCATTGAAACTCGTTGTCTTTGCACAAGACCCTCGGTGGGGGAGACCGCGAGATGCGCTTCTTGTAGCTTAGAGCTGGCTGGAGTCATGCCGGTGGCCCGGGAACCATGCTGCGGCCGGGGGGGGGTGAGGTCGATTTGGTGGGAGACGAAACCAGCCAGTTTTGGGTGAGTTTTTTCAGTTTTGGGTGAGTTTTTTTCAGTTTTGGATTGTAGAGTGAGAAGCTCACATTGGTCCTATCAACAGGCACAATCAAGCAGAGCGTGACAATCTTGACCCCGAAAATCTCTTTACATCCAAACTCCACAATGACCCTTTGCTGGAGAGGGGAGTGAAAAGCCACGGTCAATAAACGCACTATATAAAATGGCTGGGATCTCAGGTTGGTTTGCCATAGCCTCGCACTTCGAGGGTTAACAGCCAGTTATAGCCTGTACCTCTTGTGGCAGGTTGTTTGCACTGATGATCTCATGATTAATGTCTTGGGCCCATTGCCTCAAGACACATTTTTGCTTGGAAGATATCCCGAATTGTTGGTGGGTTGTATACGCACATACACAGACAAACATGCACATGCTGTATATGTAGGCTTGTCCCACCCCTTGCAACTATACTTGCTTCATGCTGTGGATACTCCGTCACGCATGGGGTGGGTTTGGGGGGGGGCATGTTAACCTTCGTGTCTACTTGCTTCATGCTGTGGATGCTACGTCACGCATGGGGTGGAGTGGAGTGGGGTGGGGGGGGCATGTTAACTTCGTGTCTACTTGCTCCATGATGTGGATGCTAAGATGATGATGACGATGACGATGACGATGACGATGGTGACGATGGTGATGATGATGATGATGATGATGATGATGATGATGATGATGATGATGATGATGATGATGATGATGAATTCCGCGACAAAATTTCATCACGGAATTTACACTTCTCGACATACCATTTCGTTTTTTTCAGTTGCAAAGGGTCGGGCGAGGCTATATGTACATGATTGTTTCTCCAAATGGAGGACCCCCGGTTATCATCCAGGTTATCAACCAGTTATAGCAATAAACCTGCCATGACTTGGGGGTCAACCATTTTGAGAAACCAGTCTATAGATAAAGTATCTATAACCATCCCTAAATCATCGGTGACCCATGTTGTATTAATCATTATCAACCAGCTTCATATGTCAAAAGATTCATCAATGTCCAGGTTCGCATGAAATTCATCGCCACCCAAAGGGTACCCAATTCGCGCACCTCCAAGGCCTCCAAAGGCGGCGAGCCACAGTGACGGGTGGTTGACCGTGGTGGCGGCTAGAAAGATGGTTGATGATGGTGGTGGGCAATCATATTATTATGGTTATTATATGTTATTATATGGTTGTTATGTGGCCATTATATGGGTATTACATGGCCATTAGTAACAGTATATGGACTAAAATTACGCACAGACGCCGTGGTTTGCCCGGAGGGCAAACCACGGTTGTTCCTACCAATTGAACATTGCTCGAAGAATCAGTGAGAAACACCGGCTTTACGCAGTGATTTCGGGGTTAGGGTTTTAGGGTTTAGGTTTTAGGGTTTAAGGTTTTAGGGTTTTGGGGTTTAAGGTTTAGGGTTTAGGGTTTAGGGCTTAGGGCTTCTTGATTCTCAGAGTTTCAAAACAACAGGCCTGTGCAGGGTTTTGAACAGTTGACAAGACTAACTTCTGGGCAGGTCTTGTGCACCCGGGCAAACCATGGAGTCTTGCCGTAAAATTATGGTCAAATATTTTGATGGCCACTCATGGCTTTCATATGGGTGATCAAGATTATTGACCCCAATCAATGGCCATTTATAATGGAAATCTGTGATAGAAACCAATGGTTTTTGGGGTACTCGTACCACTAGTTTGGCATATACCCATATACGTGGGTGTTTCCCAAAAGAGGGGACCCCATAATATCCAATATCAACCATAGTAATAAAGCAACCATTTTTTGGGGATCCGCATTTTCAGAAACCCCCACGTGGGATACCGATACTTAATCTGGATGTTTATGTCGGTTCCTGATGCTTGACCAGCATGATGACCATGATGAAGGGATGATAGCTGGTTCACATGCGTGACAATGGCCGATGCTGAACCAACGATTGCCAATAATTATTCTGAACGGATGATCATCGGACTGGTCAAGAGTTTGAGTGGGGCCAAGCCTTACGCTCATTCCTGACTACACGTCCTTGGGAGTGTCCTACCGGGTCCGGGTTGGTCCCCAGGTCCAAGGTCCACCATTTCCGTTGGTCAGCTGCAGCTCACGTTGCGTTGCCAGGGGCAGAGCATGTGGTGTGGGGCCTTCCGGAGATCTCCAGTTCCAGCGAATGTGGATCTGGTTCAGATCGGGGATCTTTTGGGAAGGCCTGGGACGTGCGAAAGGTCACGGGTGGTGGTCGCTTGGTGACCGTGAGCGTTGATAGTGTTGCCTCATGAATGGCTACGTTGCATACCAAGGACGTGACATTCTACGTAGATGCGGTAGTTTTGATAGCTCTGCCAAGACCAAGAATAATAGTGCGGCGCATGCTGCGCACACATGAATCCGCGTGAATAGTTTTGGGACACAACAACTTTCAGTCATCCTCTCCTAGGGTTTTTGATAGGGGGAACCGTCAAAACCAGAGTTTCCTGGATATCCTCCCATCAACTGACCCGGTGATCTTTGGCTTTAAGGTTTCCTCATTCTTTCCCCATGGCCGTACGAAAAGCGATAAGCACAGCCTGGGACAAGATGATTGCCAATCATCTGAGAATGGATGGTATATCCCAGAAAGTCAACAAGCAGAATTGTAGCTTTTCCCGTCGTGCGGGCCCACAAACGGATTGTCTTTCGAAAAGAAATGGCAGTGGGTCAAAACCCCGTACCCCTGGTTCCCCATTATTAACCATTGTTTTCCCTCTGAGTTTGTTGGTGGAAATCCCCCATGAGCGTTGGTTGATTAACTGCTTGACCCATGGCCAAATGTCAATGGTTTGATGGCTGACGCCACGTGTGCCACGATGCCTGCAGTGCACGTGCCATTTGTACCTTCCCTGTGAAGGCACGAAGTACTAGCCGAGGAAGCCGGAACAGCAGGAGCAACCGGCTGGTGACCAGGGAGTTTAGCAAGATGGGGTAGATTACCACGGAGTTTAGCCAGTTTAGCAAGATTATGATAAAGTTTACCTTAATCAATAGATTATAATAAAGTTTACCTCAATCAATCTGGCTATTGATCGTCAACCACAATACCATCATGATGCAGATGGGGTATTTGTGGTTGACGATGGTCAGCCATGGTTGATAAGAGTTGATATGGTCAAACTGATTGAGAGCGGATTCATCATTGTTCATCACGATGACCTGTTCTTAATCAGGCATAGCAGCGATGTGTCAGTGATGGGTTTATTTTCGGTGGTTACAAATGGTAGATGTAGAATAGCAATAACTAGAATGTGTTGCGGTAGCAGAAACCACATGGAATAGTAACTTTAGGTACACCACCTAAATAACTAGAATAGCGATACCATGCGACCATGCGATAAGTAGTCATGGAAACAACTGGTGGTTTGTCGTAACTTTAGGCTGAGCAGATCAGCTTCTCAGATTCGGTGCCACAAACGGACCCACATTCGGTGCCATCGTGATCTCGAGGACCAGTTGCCAGCTGCTACTCTGGCTGTCTCATATGATAACCCCATGATTGTTATTTTTGGTGCTTAGCTCTGAAAATCCTTATGAAGCAGCATCAAAAGCATCAGCCATCATGAGCGACTGTTGGCTATCATGAACCATCATCATTTACCGTTCTGAGCATTATTGAGCATTCTTAAGCATTATCATCATGATTATTGGCTATCTTTAACCTGGATCATTATTGGCTACCATTAACCATGATCAGTTTGAGCATTCTTAAGCATCCTGGATTATCATCAGCGGGGAAAAAAATGGTAAAAGGGGTTGTCTGAGGCGTGATTGTTGGTGTGTTGCCTGTTATGTTTTTATGTTGATGTTCATCATGTTTTTGTCACCTTTGATGTTTTTTCTGTTGGGTTGTCTGGGGATTTTTGGTCCCTAACTTTTCTGGGGGATATTTGTTGGGTTTTTGTCAGGTCATTGTTGGGGTTGTTGGTGGTTGTTTTGGTTTTCCACCCACTCCGCCCCGTTGCCATATGTTCTTCTTCATCCTCTTCATTTTGATTTTTTCTGTCGGGACACTCAGAAAAGCGAAAATGAACAGATTGCCCAGCGGTCTTCAGAACTTGACATTCAGTGATGAGTTCATCCAGAGCAGTCAGCATGATTTGTGTTCATCCGCTACTTTTTTTTCAGCAATTCGGTCTGTCGTGCCTCCAGCGCTTGATTTGTTGTGCTCCTTCGCTTGTCACATCCATGGCCCCGAAGCAATTGGAGAAAAAGCCGGAGGACATCAACAATGAGGAAGAGCACATCGACGATGACGAAGAGCAGTTCGACCCCACTGCCGCATCTTCAAATGAGACCATGGAAAAGTTGTCAGAGAAGTTGGCATCTATGTCTTTGAGCGATGTTGAGAAGAAGAAGGAAGGATATGAGAAAGACATGAAGGCAATGTTTGAAAAATACAAGTTGGTTCAGGAGACCCACAAGAAATTGAACAAAGAGGTCAAGGACGCTGAGCGCAAGAAGGCAACTGCTTTGAAGAATGCTGAAAAGAAAGAGCGTGAACGTGCCATGCGTGAGGAGGAAGTGACCATCACCGTGAATTTTGCTGGACGCTCTCCGGTGACTATCACAGTTCCTTTGACTTGCACGGTGGGCAATCTTCGCAAGTTGTTGGCAGTGAAGATGAGTATGGCAGTCAGTCAGAGTGTGCGCATTGTCCTGTCCTTCAATGGTCGTGTGATTTCAGACAACCCCCGTCGTTTGCTCTATGGTCTTCAGATTACTGATGGTGCTACTTTGGATGGTGAGATTGCAGAGAAGAAGAAGAAGAAGTCCATGGCATCTGACAGCAATGCTTTGCGTGACACTGTCTTTGACGCCAGTGACAGTGAAGAAGAGAGCGATGATGATGAACCAGATGGTGTTACTGAGCAGGGCAAATAGGTATGCTACTGCTGAGTCTCAGACCTGATGGGCAGTGAAATCCTTGGTAAAAGAAATACTCTTCCACTTTAAGTGTTCATTCTAAAAAACCTTCACAGCCGTTTGGTAAAGAGTTCAGGGAGACATTGCCATGGTCTGCATTTGCCACTCCAGTGTTGGCATTTCTCGTGAGCATTTCCGAGTTGAAAAAATTGAACTTGTCACATTCCTCTCTTTCGTTTGGAGCATTAGACCTAAAATCACTTTGACTTGAAGCATGGACAACTCACCTCATCTTAGTTTGAACCTTGGGACTTGCTTTCACTCACTGCTGTTCTTGTCTTCGTTCCCAGTGACCTTGTTGATGATGTTGATTGATGTCCATGAAGATGATGATAATGATGATGGTGATGATTGAGTTGCTTGGTCACGTGATTAGTCAAACTGACAGGCGTTTATGCCCGAGTTGTTTTTGTGCCTTCCCCACTTCATCGTTTTTTGAGCAATGCCGTCCAAGCAGAAGGACACGGCAAAGGGCGGTGTGAAGAAGATTATGTTGAAGTCGGAGGCAAAGAAAGTTGCAGAGGTGAATGCATCCGAAGCGTCAGCATCTTTCAATTTGGCAGTCAAGGTTCGCTCAACTCAGAATGTCAATATCAACAAGGTTTTGGATGCGTGCAGTGGACAACAACTCGCCGACATCAAGCATTACCTGAAACATGACAAAAGCAATGTGGCAGTGAAGTTGGAGCGTTTTGGACATCTGACGCCTGAAGTCATTCAATTGACGCGTTTAAGGGATTTTTTGACTGACACCATTGATAAAGCTTGTGATTTAATCCATGACGGTATTGTTCGCGAATGCCAGTTGGAAGACACTTCTTTTGATATGGATGCTTTGAAGGGTTTGGTGTCTGAAAAAATCGGTGCTTCATCATCCAGAATGGAGACTGGATGAAGATGACGAAATGGTCGTTTTCATCCAGTGAGACTTGCTCAGTTCTGACTTTGAACCACTTAAACATTCCAACCTAATGTATGCCTAATGTAGCATACCCACATGCCTAAAGTAGCATATCTATATGCTCCTTTCCAATTCCTGAATGCTAGAACGCCCCCTCCAACAATAGCATACCCATATGCCCACCATAGCATACCCATATGCCCACCACAGCATATGCCTATGCCCCCATCAGCATATGCCCACCCCAGCATTTTAAAGGCAATTCTAATTGTTTCGGGGATGCCTATGCCCGCATCAGCATATGCCACCCTGAGCATACCCATATGCCACCCTGAGCATACCCATATGCCACCCTGAGCATACCCACATGCCCACCATAGCATATTCTGGGATGCCCACCATAGCATATACCATATGCTCACCACAGCATACACCATATGCTCACCATAGCATCCAGACAGGTTCAAAATCAGTCAGTCGCACAGTTTATTTTTGCTGATTTTGCAAGTGGTGAATAACCACTATGGGATTAGACATGTTGGACGGTGACATGTTCGCTCGCCACAATCTGTGGCATCTTTTCACTGACAAAAATAGCAGTGAAATGTAAATGGGTAGTGTATTGACGGTCAATGCCATTGACACCAAAGACTTCGTGAAGCGGAGGGGTCGCTGAAATTGCTGTTGCGTTTGCTGATGATGAGGATGATGAAAATGAAGATGAAAATGATGATGAATGACAAATATTCACATGATACGTAGAAATCCCAAAAGCGACCCAACATGTCAGACCCAACATGCCATTTTCATTTCGTTGATGCCCATCCCTGCCCGACATTGAGGTTGAGAAGCGGTGCTCATCCACTTTCAGGAGCACTGCTCCTGATGATGGTGATGATAATGATGATGATGACGATTTCAACCAGTGCCTTTTTAGTCACCCTGTCAAGCAACCTGCCACACTTTGACTTTCGGCCATGATTTCAATCAGAACCTTTTGAACGAGTCACCTTTCCGAGCAACATGCAGACTTTGACACTTGACAACGCATCACGTCATACCATACCACACCACACCACACCATACCATACCATACCATACCATACCATACATATTTTGCTTTACCTGACCTGACCTGTCAGAAGGTTCATCTCCAACGCGGTCGTCGGGGACCCTTTCTAAATATATAATAGATAGATTGTATATAGTATATTTATTATTGTAAATGGGGGTGGTGCGGTAAGAGAGGAGCGAATGGGCAAACTAAGCAGACTCATTACCGCATCACCTACCATATATAAAATATGTAACTAAGATGAGATTGGATGTGATTTTTTTTGCTTTAGACTTTATTGACAAAATTGTTCATGATGCTTGCTGATGATGATTGCCTGCTGGTTTCTGGGTCTTCTGCCGATGATGCTCCCTCCCCAAAATTTAGTTTCTTTTCTTTTCAATCAAAAACTTTTCCCCCATTTTGTGGAAGGAACAGCATTTGGTGTAGAGTGCAAAGAGTGGCAATTGGAAGGAACAGCATTTGGAGTGCAAAGAGTGGCAATTGGAAGGAACAGCATCTGGAGTGCGAAGAGTGGCAAGTGGCAAATGTTAGGCACAAGCGCCTTTTCCGTGCCTAACCCCCACTTAATGACGCTTAGGCACGGAAAATTTGATTTTCCTAACCTCTCACAACCCTTAAACCACTTAAAGACTAGTCGCCTTATATAATAAAATAAGATGACCTGCTTTATGGTAGTTGATGGAATTAAGCAAGAAATGGACGAAGACCTTTTTGACCAAATGACGGAAGCACTCCACCAATCCACAAACCCCCACAACCCACCAACCCCAACATCCACAAGATGGGACGTGGTAGAACCACTCCCAACGACCTTATCAGGTCGTCGGAAACCCGACGGAACTTACAACAAGAAACCCCTAGACCCAGAATACTTTAGCAAATACTACCGCAATAAACTGACAACCCCCTTCAAGTGCCCAGACTGCGGACGCACCATTTCATCAAAATCAAATCTGTCCAAACACCGCCAAACCAAAGTTTGTATTCAGAACCAACGCCACTAATGAAGCGTTGAACCCCAACCCAAAACCCAGAAATTCCACCAGCAAACCACAACCCCCAAAACTACTTAAAGAAATATTACCTTAAATATTAAGTAGAAAATGGCAGAGGGTCAAAGGTTGAAAAATTTGCCTGAGGATATTATGACGAACATCTCATCGTTTATGATGGGAACACCGCAAGAGATGAGACTTAAACACAACAAAGCATTAAAAAGACTTCAAAGAAATTTTTGTATGAAAGTAGATGTAATTCATTTAGATTACAAACGTGCTAATGGAAGAATGACAGAAAAAGTAAAAATCACATTTACCAACAAAAGACAATATAACAATGAAACAGTCATCAATTCGTTCAAGCGACAACTGAACTTTTTGAAATCAAAGATTGATTATACATATGTTGGCAATCGTTCATATGATAAAGTTGAATACCGCATACTGTTTTACAAAAACAATGTTTCTTATTTTGATGCAGGGAATAAATGCATTAATAACAATGAAGAACTGGAAACAACTTTCCACAAAATATTTGAAACTTTACCTAGTGCATTGAGGTTCGGTCAGTTCAACAAAATTGAAAAAATTACAGTTGAAATCCTTAATTCATAAACCTTATTGATAAACCTTCTTGATAAACCTTATCAAGAATGTTTCTGCATTGAACTCCAACCCCAAACCCAGAAATTCCACCAGCAGACCACAACCCCAAAAACTACTTAAAGAAATATTACCTTATATAGTAGGAGAATTATGGGAGAGGGTGTAAGGATAAGAAATAATTTTAATATTGAAGACCAACCCAACCAACCAACACTTCAACCCCAACACCCACAACCAAAAACCACCCTAGAAAAAACACTTAAAGACACATCCACTAATAATAATATAGACTATACTATAATGGACACTAAACATCAGAATGTTCTAGATTACCTCATTTCATCCAAAGAAGGTGAAATAAACAGAAAAAAACTTAAGATAGGTGAAAAGACCTACAATTTTGATAAAAACAAACCTTTAACACAAAGACTGAAAACCAAATTCAACAAGATAAGTCAAAC
>VSDK01002658.1:246809-370129 GCA_009767595.1 Symbiodinium kawagutii | reverse complement strand
ACTGGCTGTTTTCCCAGGATGGCTGTTTTTTTTGAAGAACCCGGTATCAATGGGGACACCTATGACTTGAGATTGTGTAATCTCTTGGAGCGGTGATGCAAAGAGGCTTTCGCAGATGACGTGATTGCTTCTCCGGGTTGGTTCCACAAAGGATAATCAATCAATTACCAACTACTTAAAAAGAAAACTAACTATACAACACTGGTTGTTCTCCAGGTTGGTCTATCAATCCCAAGCAAACCAGCGGCTGGAACCACTACCAAGAATGATCATCATGATCATTCAAAGTAAAAAAAGTTTTTTCAAGAAAAAACCGTTGAATGATCATGATCCCTACCAAGAAAAAACAGTTTTTTTCGGCTTTGGCCACTGCTTTACTGCGTTCCAACCACGGGTCCGGTTGGATCTTTGGTTTGCAACCCGCCCCGGGGCAGCCAGGCAAGCTGCCGTGCCTGGCGCTGAGGCATGTTTGCACGCGAGCTGTGTTTGTTTGAGTGCGCATCAGCCGACCCAAACACGAGTCGTGAGTCTGATCATAAATAGGAATCTATAGGGAATGACAAACAACCATACCACAATATAGGGAATGATAAACAATATATAGGAGTCTGATCATACCACAATTATGGGGATAAACCAACAATCTTACGGGATAAACCATGCTTTATTAACCAGTAATCATCCTTTATTAACCAGTAATCATCCTTTATTAACCAGTAATAAACCAACTATATTAGGGGAACACCTATTTTGAGAAACTACCACATGGCTGCAGCTTCCATGTGTCAGTCATTGACTGGCCTGAAGTTGAGTGTGCGCTTCATATCGACGATGCTCTTTAGGACCTACGGATTGTTTGACTGTTTGTGACTCAGTAGGATTGCATCATCAAATTGCTTTCTTTGAATCCTGGGTCCAAAATCCTTACAGCTTGCAAAAGCGTGGGTTCACAACAGCATGTTTTTCTTTTCCAGCCAAGCTCCCTGAAGCAACTAGATCTACAGCAGTACCATCCAAGGCGGCCCAGCGACACACGAGAAGGTGTACAGAAGAATCAGAGCAAAAAGCGTGGAATTGCTCCTGCACTCGGCCGAATCATTGACCCATGATACGACCCACTGTCATTTTTTGTTGTCATCCATGCCTTCAGTAATCATGCTGGTTTGATAAACTAAATTCATTGAAGGACCACAAAGGCATTGCTTCACCAACAGCAATCCCATCATTTGGTTAGCCCACTCCTGATAGCTCCATACCTCCTCCCTTCAAGGTATCCTCTGGATCGCTCCCTCCTAACCACCAGCCAGTAAACACCGGCCCTGCCACAGTGCCGTCTCCTCAACAAAGGGATGATGTCCATGATATCTTCCACATGGCCATGGTCGCTCCTGGTTAGATGGCAGCCGGCTGCCCAGTGGCCAAACATGGCAATCCTACAATGCGGTGATTGCTCTTTTCCATGGGAACTTGGCTGGTGCTTTTAGGAGTTCTCATTTGTGGCGACAAATCTCAACAAGTATCTATGCATGTAATTGAAAACTATGTACATATATTTATATATATATATATATGTATATGTATATGCACATGTACACATGATTTAAATATGTGACATGATGTAACTACAACTAATACTACATGTCGTTGTTGATCAACAAGGGCACCCCAAGGCCCCAAGTGATTCCAAGAGGGAAAGAACCCCGTGGCTGTGACGGTCTCAAGGGGACTCTCCAGTGGTCAACTGGTAAGACCTATGAGGCTTGTTGATGGTTGCTCTTACGATCATGTAACTAGCACTATTACCATTGAAAACCATAGACCACAATCACATACCATTAGGATCAAGAACTAGCGACAATACTCCGTTCATTAACACTCACTAGTACCATCATCAACTACCACTATTACCATCATTGGCAACCACTACCGCCATCATTGACAACCACTTTTACCATGATTGAGAACCCCTGTGCCACTGTCAAACACTTTGCCATTGTCACTAACCATAACCAAATATTCCTAACCAGTACTAACAATTGCTTACCATCATCATCTATTGTTTGGTATTCGACATGTGCACGCCAAGTGGCCCAGGCAGCATCTGCACCGCTGGCAAGACAAAGATCAGCCTGTGATGAAAGCGAGCCAAACAGCATGCGATGCAGGATGTCCCTACAATAGTTGCAGTGGTCCGTCCAATAAGAGCTACAAGGGGCAGTAGATGCAGTAGAAGTAGTCCGTCCAATAAGAATGGCCCGAATGGCAATTTCTATGTGGGAAGCTGAAATCACTTTTTGGGAGTACCAGGATATGATAGCAGGATAGCTCAACTGCTAGGCAAATATTGCGGTCAGCAGAATGGGTGGCATCACCCAGGGCTATGGAACCATACATATGGCTGGTGGAAAGGTGTGAAACCATGAAGGGTCATGATAAAGCCTGACCTATATATAGTAATAAAGACACCTCGCTCTAAGCACAACTTAATCAATCGTGATTTACTGTCAAATACGCGGCGTTCTTGATATGGATCTTCCCTTCAGTCGTATAAACCGTAGTTGGCATAGGTATCCCCTATCCCAGTTGGTTGTCCTCCCTTATGATCCATTGACCAGCTTCTGAACCATCAGCTGCTCATCATTATAGACTGATGATCCCCCATCATTGCCACTCCAACGTAGCCTCGAAGGGGATCAAGGCCATGACCGAGTACTTACAAAGCATATTCTACCAGCTGAGCTCAACAGGCCTGGCATAGATCACTTGAGAGGGCTCCCATGGCCACGGATCTTCCAGCCAGGCACTCGAAGCCCGTCCTGTCCCGGGCTTCCCCGCATCAGCAGAGCGCCCCAAATCCCTTCGAAGCCAACGACCTGTAGGGCGGAATCCGGTAGCACCCGGCAACGTATGTGTCCATGAAAATATGCAAGCACGATCTCTGCATACATAAATATATGTATATATACATACACATGAACATATGTTTGCTTATCTATCTATCTATCTATCTATCTAGCTATCTATCCATTGATTAATCAATCTATCTATTCATCCATCTATCTATTTATCTATCTATCTATCTGCTAATAGATTGTGCGTGACGACCTTGAACAGTCCACTAAGTGGTTTTTTGACACTGTTCCACTGTTCAACCCTCGAGCGCAGGTTGCAGATTTCTGGACAGCGCGGTATCCTTCAAGGGCTTCAGCTTCCAGGATACTTACACTCTACATGAATCTAACCATGCACTACGGGCATTCCAGTCAAGGATAATGAAAACGGCCTAGTACTTAACCAATCAGTATGAACCACCAATAACTACCCAACCATTGTTAATAACCATCATCATCAACCAATATATTTTTTGCAGCTCGCTCCTATCCTGACGTTGCTTCCCCACAAGCTGGTTAGACATCAGCGGCCTGCAAGCCAGGCAGGTCCACATCCTGGGCAAAACGGTCACTGTTGGGTGCCAGTGCTTAGTCAGTGGTTAAGTCAATAGCTTAGCGGAGAGCCAAGACATAGGGGTCCTACCCTCTGGTAGTCCCTAACCTGGCAATGAACAATCCACCATGTCTATTGTTGGTTTCTCAGGGTTTCATTATAAAATATTGTGAAAATCCATTGCCAGGTTGGTTTACCCAAGTGTACCAGGGTGCGTCCCCAAAGAGCGGGTGCCCTGACAGCAGGGCTAAGTCGGTCGGCCTCCTCAAGTCAAAAAACAACAAGATTTGGCCAACCAACTAAGCCCGTCCCTGTTTTGTTTGACCGCTTGGCCCCCCAAAAGTACAGATTTCCTGGGTGTGCCATGTGGTTAAACCAAGTGTTGACCATGACCATCAATATCAAATCAGTGTTCCATAAATATGAAACATTATGAAACAACAACCAACAATATCAATACACAATATAAAGTCAACCACTCATATGGACGAGAAAACATCAACCAATCCATTGATACTGAGCGTCATACGTGAGTTTGTCCAGTCCGCCATGGTGTACCCCCAAGTCAATGGTGGTGTCGCTTTTAACAATGGCTATGAACTTGTCCGGTGATTGTAGGTATGCTAGGCGCAGGCCACCCGTCCAAGGTCCTTCAACAACCACTCCTCTGCAATAACCTGGAGCACAGTGGAAAACAGAGTCAGGCGGAGATCGGTAATAGCGTGGATATCATTGCTGATTGGTGGTTGAACCACCCATGGTTAACTAGTGGTTAAACTGGCTGATCGTGGCTAATTATGGTGAATATAATGCTTACAATGGTTAATCATGATCATTTCCTGGTTGGTGGTTGAACCACCCTCGTGGAAGAAGTATTGGTCAACCAACCATTTGGTAATACCAAGGAAGGACGATAACACATGGGGAAAACCAAAGGTAAATATTGGACGGAAAGTCCTTATGGAAAACCAAATGTAAATAGAGGAACATAAAATTGTTAAAAACGACCAAGCAGAACCATTGACATTAGTAATCTGAACCCCGGATGAATCAGCTCGTGGGTTGAATAATCGGGGGGTTATCATTTTGATGGAAACAAGGATTCTGGGGGATACCTCCTACAAATCAACCAGGAGTCTATTCATCCGGGGTTAACCTTACAGTAAGGGATACCTTCTAACTTGGTAATCAAACATAGCTGGATGGAAAATTGTCCCCAATAGCCAAAGCATCTAGAAATAGTGGATATGGTGGATTCTCCAGCCAAATATGTTCAATTACATGAGGGTAATAAACGATAATAAAGGGAAAACCAAGTGTTGTGTTTGATGAACTACTTTCAACAATCAAATCATTACACAAAATCAACCTACTCAATCATGAACAAACCATTTGTCAACCATTGATAACGAAACCATTCATTGTCCGTTACTAAACCATCAACGTCATGACCCACTACTTAAACATTGCTGAACTGATGAACCCACAAGTTTGCCAACAGGAGCTATGAGTGCACGAGTGCCGAACAATTCATTAATCCGTATTAAACCTAAACCGTTCGTTGACCATAAATTAACCAGTGCTGAATCATTCATTTCATTACTTGACCATGAATGAACCAACGCAAACAATTTCGGTAACGACTAACGAACCCATTCATGAGTCAATATCGAACCATTATTTGACCATAACTTAATCAGGAATAAAGTGTTCATTCACCATAACATCACCATTAATTGACCGTTCATTCGTGAAACATTCATGAAGCAATGAGCAGCCCAACTACATGTGCGTTTGCCTCTAAGCAATCTACCACTAAAACTTGTGGTGTCTGCATTGCTTAACCATCAAGCATTGGCCAATACTCACCCATTGATCGTTGATTCAACCTTAAACAACCATTCATTCATCAACCATTCCCTAACCAATATTTCAGCATGACTTAATTTACCAAGAGTAAATCAATGAGCGCATATTTATGACTAGTGATTAATTAAACACTACCTAGTAAAGTATGATCATATGTAATTAAACACTACCTACTAGCTTAATTCAGCATGTAGGGGTGACTTAATATTAGGTAATGACCCCTAGTGATTAATGGTTCATTCACTAATCACTACACTAATCAATTACTCAATATTAGGTTAAGTAATTAACCATTAATCACTTAGTTTACAAAATCAACATTTAGTAAATTTAATTAGTAAATCAATATTTACTACTATTGGGAGTACTTAGCCAGTGATTGATGGTTCTAACCCCTACAAGGCCATCACTTCAGCATCAGCTCCGTTTTCCACGAAACGTGGGGCCTGCGCCGCTTGAACCACCTGCCCCGCCAGCGCCAAGCCTCACGCGGTTCTCGGTTGAAAAGGAGGGCACTGGTCAGGGCCAGGGACTGGACACATAGCTATAGATATATGGTTGGTGGATAATCATCGATAATCATGATTTAGGGATCAACCTGTGGTTAATGATAGCTGGGATGATCACCAAGAACAATGATCAACAACTAGTGGTGGATAATCATTAGTGATAGCTGTGATATAATAGTTATAAGATCGTGATAAGTATAATGAAAACTAAAATGATAAGTATAATGATAATCATGAATGGTTAGTTGATCTTGTGGATATGGTTGGTGATACATCATCATTAATGATGGTTGGTTAAATCATATGGTGATATATGATCGTTAGGGATAGCTATAAGGTAGCAATGGGATAATGGATAATCATTAATGATAATGGATAATCATTATTGATGATAATGATTTAGAGATCAACTTGTAGTTCATGATAGCTGGGATAATCACCAAGAATAATGCTCAAAAAATAGTGATTTCTCAAGTGTCATAGAGGTACGCCGTTTATGGTATGATACATTTACCTTTATCGATGGATTTATTACACCATTTGTCACTTTCAACGCAGTGTTTATTCCGAATGATCCATTTATGGTACAATATCTATGTAGGCAATTCCAAACCATATAAGTACCTACTTATACACCAAATGATATTTATGGTACAGTATGATATGATATGGTACCATGTGTATGAATCTACGTTTTTATCTTTAGAAAGGCCCAAATGTAAATAAATATACCATATATGGAGTATATGGGTGCTGCTTAATGACTGAAATACAGCTAGTAGCTGATTGACCTCGGAAAATGGTATATTCAACATTACTATCAGGCTAATACACGCTGGAATTTTGTATATTCAATATAGTACAGTACTATTGATATAATATATTTATTGCCAATACATATGGATATATCAATAGATGTAGTCATTTTCCCAACCATACCTTTTGGGAACCAGTCAGGACAGTCTGGAGTCAGGACAGTCATGATTGCCATAGGACATACCGGCAATCAGAATACTGGGTCCCATAGTGGCTGTGGCTTTCATATACTAGGGCAAACACTAGCAATGTTCAATATAAGAAAACACAAAACATCGATGTGCATGACAGTGATATTGACAACAAACAACACCTGTTGATACTAATGATAATACAGCGCAGAACTGCTCATACTAGCAATGCAAAAATATGGTGTATGATAATTTAGTGTATCAGTGACATTTAAAACTATGTTTTACACCATAATCAATTTCATGATACCCGCTGATGCACAACAATTCAAAAAATACTAAAAACATTCCTAAACTAAAAGCCCTAAGAACCATGGCATAACTTACCAGTAGTGAAACATGTGCAAAAAAATACTGTGCTGCGAAACATGATCCACCACATAAAGCGTCAAGATGCTGCAGGCACTGGTGACCACGATTGACCATGAAAGGACTACATATGCTATCATAGTGTGACCGTTCGATACACTTCTATCCTGAAATGTGTATTTATATATGTAGATATATGATCCTATATGTACATAAACAAAAAAATCATCATACCATCCGCTACCAGCTTCCAATCAATCATCGCCACAAAGCACTCTTGACTTGCACAAACAATTGAGATCCAAGATTATCAGTTGTTTCCGATTCACAACTACTATATCAAACGTGTCAATTGGATTCTTATCCCCAGATATGGTTGAGACACCACCAACCAGGAACAAAACATATCTAAGCGTCATCAAACTATTGATAACGACAATCGATAGTGCTCCAATTGCCATGTTTAGCCAGTACTAAGTCACCATTCAGCACTAGTTTCATGGTTAAGTAGTTGATTGTTTGGTGGTTTCAACCCGTCTGAGCAATATTCATCAAACAACCATTTGTGAATACAACTAGGAAAATAAGACAAATGTGAATCAAACCACCACCAGTTGTTGTTTAACCATAAGTGTTTTGCTTACCATTCCCACCACTATATAGTGGTTACAACCCCTATTCTTGCTTGCTATTCCCTATTATCAAGCATTATTTGACGACTCTCAACCATGATACCCTTTGATTATGAAACATTAAGCCTAAAAGGTATGGTTACTAAACATTAACATGGTATAACCAGTACTTATGGGTGTTGATTACGAAACATTGATCAACATTGAAGTAACTAATATATATATATATATATATATATCTATATATAATAGTATTAACCATTTCTAAACATTGTAAAATCATTCACCATTAAACATTCATCACTAACCATTGAAGGCTACCCCTTCAGGCCCCCCAGGGCCGTCCCCCGGGATCCCAGGCTTGGGCTGAGGCCTGGCGGCGCAGCCAGGGCTGAGCTCGGCGGGGCTCGGCTGGAGGGCGGGGGTCATATGTCATGGTTGATGTTGTTGTGAGTGATGATGACCATATATGGATCATCATGGTTCATATTTTTTGCATACATCTAAAAAAACATGATTCATTGATTTGATAATTGTTATTCACTGGGATGTGAGATGATTCAGAATGGACTAATGTTTAATGGTTATTATGTAGTGGGGATATTGATGATTGATGATGATGGATTGATGGATGATAGCTTGATGGTTTGATGTTCATGTTGGCTATTGAGGATTAATGGTTGATGTTGTTGCTTGGTGGTTGATGGTAATAGTGGATGATTGATAGCTGATTGACAAATCACAATGATTGAATGAAATGATAACAATGATAATAATGTTTAGATGATGGTGTTTTAAGTTATTAACTAGGATCGATGTTTGATGGTTAATAATCAACAATGATGGCTGATAGTATTACAATCCAAGAGTAATCCATTACTAGTTGATTACTAATGGATCGATGTTTGATGGTTGACGGTAATAATCAACTGGCAGTTGTGGATCATTCAGAATGGATTAAGGATGAGTAATAGCTGGTTGACAATGTTAAAAGGTTATGATATCATGTTCGATATTGATGATTAGTGGTTGATGAATTCATGGTTGATGGTTGATGGTCATCATCAGCTGGTAGTGGTGGATTACCGAGATTTAAGTTGAGATTGAAATTGATTGATAATGCTTGGTTGACTCTAGGCGTTGATATCCAGCAGTTGTAGATACTGGTAGTGTGGGAACTCATAGTAAGAATGACCATTGATGAATCCAGGCCAATGGCTGGGAAAATCTAACCATCAATACGTTTGCAACCAACAATAGGGATACCAAAACATTGATTCTGAGGACCGGACTTTCGACACTAGTCATAACTGGATTATATAATAGCTATATATAGTTGTGGAAAGTAAATAGCCCTATAACAAGGTGGCTGAACCAAACCATGGAGATTGGTCCTATCATGTCCTATCCCTTCAAAACACACCTATGGGCCGCCTGGAGCCAAAGTTCTAACCTATGTAAGTGGCCCTTGGGTGACCTAAACCCCTGCAATTAACCATGGACCATAGTGATGGCTCGACCGCAGGCACAACTTGTGCCTGCTCTTCATCGCCCCACACGCTGGCTAAACCTCGGCTACACGCTTTGAGGAAGAATTTCATGCTAATAAGGGGAACAATTGATAATGGTTATATATATATATATGTATAATTACTATTAATAGTCAATGATCAATGATTCGCGCGATTTGTGTTGAAGTTGAGACAATGCTACTGTTTTTTTTCCGGAAATTTCACTTCTCAACTGGATGATGAGCGTAACAGGAGCTTTCTGAATGTCTGCCTCTATCAAATCCAATCTCAACTCATGATATTCCCATTCTGCAATGAACCTGTTCGATCACATTGCCAAAAAATATCGCAGGCGTTTCAACATGTTTCACCCGTGTATGGGTTCCAGAATTGAGGTTCCAGAGGTGCCCAGAGCATAGCGCAGTCAGGTGGCCCACTGACACGATGCCAAGGACGCAAAGGAGCAAGGCGATCCAATTGAAACAGTACAGCCGACGACCCAGGCCTAGGCATCAGCGCTTTGGCCCCCAAATGTGTGCCTCCAATTCTGCAGTGGTAGGAGATTTGATCATCTAGTTTTGAAGCTGTAAACATACCCAAAAGGTTATGATTCTTTGGGACACGTCGGTAGGCAGAAACAGTACATGTGTATTGATTTGAAAGTAAAAACGCACATGCCTGCATATGTATACATGTGAAACCAAATGGACAAATATGTGTATGTGCAATAATATGTATATGTATACGCATTGTATAATTTGTATATAGGTATATATACGTGAAATATATGTAATTACAGTATATGTAAGTGTATTATGTACATACATCGAAGAGCAAGCACCATCTACCACCAACCAAACCGCCAACTTACCTACCTGCCTATGGACAAACCAGCATAGCCAACTTTCGTCCCGCCGACCTAATGGGTCACCAATCTACAACTGAACCATGGATCATTTACGGCAGTTTTGAGAACAAAATGTGTCAACTAACCCACAACGCTGGCACTGGCTGTACGTAGTGGTCCGTCGGTTTCAGAGAGAGGATCACTTGTCACTAGCTGCAAATAGTAGATACGTATCGAGCGTCGAGGCTAGGTGAAACACAAGCGATTGTGAATCGAATATATGCTATTCTAACTTTACTCATGGATTGACTGCATTCAAACGTCTAACTTTCATCGCTGATAGATTGTAGCTCTCACTGTGGCTGCAAATATATCAAGTACCATGGATAGTATCATCCAGGTTAACGGTTGACAGAGTCATCTATGGGTATTGGGTACGCAAGGTATGTTGAACATTTTGCTACCAGCTGGTACCAAACTACTTGTTAGTCCTGTTCGGGCGAGGATCGTTGGTTGTGAGTGTTGCAGAAGCACAACCTGCACATAAATCATCTCGACTGCAACATATCCTGCGCTAAAACATCACAAAAAACACCAGCACTGCGACATCGAAAAAACACCAGCATTGATGGTCAAAATAAGGCCGTAAAAGGCACAACCTTGACAACTTGATTCTGATGGTAAGGCATTCAGGATATAAAGTACCTGGTTGGTAGTTCAACAAACCAACGAACCAACCAACCAAGGAACCAACCAACCAACAATTTCTTAATACTAGGGAAAATCAAACATGCGAATCAAAGCACCAACCAGTTGTTGTTTAACCATAAGTTTTTTGGTGATCATGCCCTATTACCCACGAGCTTTATGAGTTGTTTTACCAGTATTGTGCTTCTTATCCTATTAACCAATAGTAGTTGTTTCACCTACGAACCTACAGTGTAGCTCATTGCGGGGATATGCCCTATTAATCAGTAGTTGTTTCACCATTATTGTTGGTGATTCTCCCCGCTAGTTTTGTCAGCGGAGCATTCTGCTGACCTTCAGCGGAGGCAGGGTGAACTCTGGCAGATTGTGCGCGACACTAGCATCTAGAATCATCCCATGGTAAACTAGTGGTTAATAGTCAATAGTGGTTAGTAGTGATTATATATGGATACAATGGTTGATAATGATCATTGCTGGGTGGTTGAACCACACCCATGAAAAATATGCTTGTCAACCAACATTTTGTTAATCATTGCTAGGGAAAATAGAAAATGTTTGAAACGACCAACCAGTAATTAGTAGGACACCAAAAATAATGCTTTCTGATGGACATCAACGGTCTTGTCGCATTCGTAGGACACCAACCATTTCGTAGGACACCAAAAATGCTTGGTTTCTCAGACCAACCATTTAGATAAATCATGGAGTAAGACACCAACCATTGACATAAATGATGGTTTCTCAAGATAGGAAACCCTGAAAATGATTGGTTTATTACTACAAATGGTTCATACTTTAATGATTTAGGGGTACCCTTATTTTGAGAAACACCCAAATAGAAGCATTGAGAATTGGTCTATGGGGTATACCTTCGATACCCCCCCCCCCCCTCCAGACCCCCTGGATTAATTTTGGAAATATTCCAGGATGGTTGTACCTATATTTCAAAATTTATTCCAAGAACTGGTTTACATCAAGAATATTAAAAACAATAAAATTATTCCAGCATACCTGCACATTGAATGCGTAAATATTCCAAGGTACTTGCACATCCACCTGTTTTTTTGTCTATCTTGAACTTGCATTTTGCAATGGCGTTTTGGATCTCAAATACCCTGAGAATATTAAGATGTATCCCCTATGAAAATCACTGGATGTCTCCCCAAAGGCAGTCCAAAGGTATTGAACAGCCCCAGCATCTACCAAATCCATTCCCCAACATCCCCCTACTGCACCTCAAAATATTCTATAGGTTTGCAGCCCCTGAACCACCAAAAGAATAATTAAAAGGCATGAACATATCCCAACACATATTTAACCCATCTAATTTGTTGTGGGTAAACAAACATGAATCTGGAATAATTATGGACTCATTGTTGCACCAAAATTATTCCAGGTATACCCCCCACGGGGGGGTGCCTATACCCCCAGCCAGAAAATATTCCTAAAAAAATATTCCTAAAAAAATATTCTGTGACGTGAGGGGTATACCTGGAATAATTATCTAAGGTACCCTCCATATTGGTCTAGAGCCATGCTGGGGCCTCCCGCAATTCGCATGATTGGAAAACTTATGGGAAGCATCCTTGCAAGGTGGGCCCCAAATACTCCTTTGGCAGAAAAATAATCTTCACACAACTAGGGCTGCCAGTGATGGTCTGTCTGTGACTGGAACTAACAATCAGGGCCAACCTCCAGCAGCAGCCAAGGTACAAAAAACGGAGAAAACTGCAGCCTGATGCAGTGACACGGGCTGATGGTCTGTCACAATCATGTTCTGGTTGAAATGCACATGGAATTACAGTATAGGAGCATGTACATCTAGAAATATTGCATACCATCCGCAATTCTGACGAATATGTATATATGACTTGGATAATTGACTTTGTTCAAGAAAAGGTGCCTTCTAGTGTGAGTAACATTGACCTTAATAACTGGGGGGATAAGTTTCAAATGTTTCCTACAATGATACGCCATTTTCACTGAATCATGGCAAATGTTATAGCTAATATGCTGGCCAAAAACAACTTCATATTCTTAATATATCGTTATAAAATCCAAAATTAGCCCCAGCAAAAAAAAAACACCACGCATTGAGTCAATAGTCAGAGTACTTATACACACAATCAAAATACTGGCCTTCAGCGGGCTCTGTTTGGTTTGACAGCAAAACTCTCAGGTTGGAACATGCAGGAATTGCATGGAATTGCCAAAGTTTTGTACAACTAGTCCTTGACAACTCCAGAATAGATCCAGCTATGATGCAGCTGTTCTGTTGCTGTTGCCGAGGTGCATCTTAAGCATTACCGTGTCTGCCAAAAGCCTCTTGCGGGTGATCCTTGCTATATCTACCATTTGGTCAGAACACTCCTGGGTAGCTCCTGATTGAAGGGATACAGCACTGCCAGTACCTGGGGTGACCTGGTAGTTGGATGTCCAAGATCCATCTTCTAGGGAGCTGCAAACGTAATTCCCAACTACTCATGGTCCTGCAGGGTCATCTCCAGTAGCAACAACCGCAAGAGCAGCAGCACCAGGGCGCACCACCCAACAATTGCTTCGTGCACATTGTGGCCCCCTGAGCTCCGGACAAAGACAATTTCAGCTCCACGAAGCAGTTGCCTCTTTGCACAACGAACCACGACCACAAAACGAGTGACACATGCTGCTGCTGCTGCTCCCCCTGAGCTCCGGACAAAGACAATTTCAGCTCCACGAAGCAGTTGCCTCTTTGCACAACGAACCACGACCACTACCAGAGTGACACATGCTGCTGCTGCTGCTACTACCACTACCACTACCACTACCACTACCACTATCACTACCACTACCACTATCACTACCACTACCACTACCACTACCACTACCACTACCACTACCACTATCACTACCACTACCACTACCACTGCCACTGCCACTACCACTACCACTACCACTACTACTATTGCTACTCCTACCACTACGAGTACAGACTACTGCTTTTCTTACTACTGCAAGAACCAGTACTACAATCAGCACTGCTACTAGTCTGACTGGTCTTACCAAAGCTACCACTTCTACCATTACTGCACTACTCGCAGTGGTATTACAGATACTCCTGGTGCTAGCACTGCTCCCACTCCCACTGCCACGACTGCTTATACTAATCCTACTGCTAATCCTACTACTGCGATACTACACTACTGCTTCACCTACTTCAGATCCCTGACATGCCCATTGATTAGGTCTAGTTGTTGTGCGGTGACTATGCTAAGTCATGTGGCATGCATTATCCGTATGTTTCTTTGGTACTTGTTATGACAAGTTACTGGCCAAAAGCATGTTATAATGATAGATAATGAACCATGGAGTATGATTGAACGTGTTTGTTGTTGATTCAATCAGTACTTGAGTTGACGTAGTATCTGCTTCGAAGGGTTGCTCTCTGTGATTGCTGGCTAATGAACAAATTAATCAATTAGATTTGTCACCCGAAGAAACAGAGGCTTAGCACTACATACAGTAATCAACATTTCTTTTGCGGCAGTCCATTATTGGGGGTATCACCGGTTGCGGAAAACCCCTAAACGGGACAACCGCAGCAACAGCCGACATTTCAAAGCAGGGATGCAGCAGAAACAACTACATAATAACTGAAGATAGTGACGTATCCTTAAACCGATCTACTATGTTGGCAGTCAATCCTTGTAGCATCTCCACCACGACCATCAAGGGACATCATATTGCACCCATATACTCGCGATGTCTTGCGATTCATTTGCGTAGCCTCTGATCAAGTGGGTGAGCGCTTACCGCACACATGGCGCTTCGCCAAGTTACCACACGCTCGCAGGTATGTACAAGAACCCAACACCTGAGCTCTGCAGCGAGCTTGCGACTAGTGCGACTACTCTGAACCTACCAAGCTTACCAAGTCATCGATCTATGAAGTAGGACCCAGACTGAGAAGGATCAACACATAAAACCAGTATAACAAAATGGATTCATAAACAACTCATCTCATGATAAAGCTTCATCTAATATGAAGCTCAAGAAGCAACTCATCAAATGAGAAGTCGGTTGACAATACCACAGAAGACCGTAACCCATCAGCCCCACAATGGCTAGCAAGTTTCCCTACCTCATCCGCGGGGAGACCGGGAGATCCAAGATATCCAAGGATTTTGGAGGTCTAAAGGCAGGCGTTTCCAGGAAATGCTGCTGGACCCAACAGGCGTTCCCACAATCGTACAAAGGAAGCTGGCAGCAATTGCTGCCACCTCATCAAAGTAGAACCTGGTTCCTGGATCATTCTTCCACACACTCCCTAACAGCGAGTGGAAGCATGTAATACCTAGACGAATTCCCATAGGAATACCCACCGTGAACCATGTCATAGTCGACCATTGGTTATCACATAAGTTATGAACCATACGTTACCTGCTAGCTTGGCATGACTCAAAGATTATAATCCCTTCCGAAAAATATAGGCAGTTAGAAGCCATCAACCTCAGGTAAAACCAGCGTCATTAGACTGGTATAACTCCTTTAGGTTGCCTAATCCAGACATATGACCTTCTCGTTCAATGACAACTTCGACCTGGTCATAACATGTCATCAGCCTATCCCAATTGCTTATCTCACTAAGCTGACCTCTGCTCCAGGTTGATCACGTTGTGGCATCCAAGTGACAACAAAGGCCCGTGGCGCCAATGTCGAAGGATGCGGGGGCGATGACGCGGACCACCTTCGTAGCACAACGGGATTATGATGTGGTGCTCCTTAACATTACAAACCACAAGGGGAACATGGAGATTTCATGCACAAGTAGATGTAGGTATAGATAGGTATAGATAGGTATGGATACAGTAAGTGTAGATAGGTATAGATAGGCACACATAAGTATAGATAATTCTGGATAGGTAAAGATAAGTATAGACAGGGATAGATAGGTATGGATAAGTACAAATAGGTATATATATATATATATAGATAGGTCGTGAAAAGTACAAATAGGTATAGATAGGTATAGATAGGTCTGGAAAAGTACAATAGGTAATTATAGATAGGTATAGATAGGTCTGGAAAAGTACAGATAGGTGTAGATAGGTATGGACAGGTATAGATTTATAGCGATGCAAATTCATAGGTACGTACGGTACATCTGTCTATTAGTTTGATATTGGTATAGACAAAAATGCCATGTAAAAGCTACCAGGAAAAATAAAGTGACAACTAGATCGATGGATGCTGCACACATTGCGGCTGCCAAATGCTGTTGGTCTCCGCACCTTTTGTCTCCAGGTCATCTTCACAGTGTCTTTGGACATCATCACCTGAAGCAAATCTGTCAGATTCCTATGCAAACCAATCTTTGGTCGGATGCTCAACCTTGTGCTTGGCGGAATAAATCATATGCATCATGTGAATATATGTGATCAGGTCACAAATGAAGCATATCAAATACCAAAGGTTCGAATCAACCATTGAACATATCAATGTATACACTGATTGCAGGTACGGATGATGATAAAAAAACAGTGCAATGACACCAAGGAAACTTATTTGACTGCATCCGGCTAATAAATATGACCGCCCTTGTACAGTGAATTCAGCGACATGTCAACGGCTATACATCGAAGCTGGACCCAACCTCACAAATGAGTCAAATTCGGCTGAGAAGCTCAGCTTGTCAATTTTCAATCCCACGGGTGTTCTGTTGTGAAGACACGACTCTGTGAGTTTCACTTTGCAAACTCGCTGGAACCCTGAGACCATTGGTTTCTATGGAGTTTTCTATCAGGATACACCCATACATTGAATCAAATTGGAATACTACAACCTATCTGGATCTCTACTTGACTTGTCCCTTGAGCGGCTCACTTGGAATATTTTTCACCTTACCAGCAAAGCTGCCACCGGTCTTGGACCCCTGGCCGGGTCCAACAGCGGTTCCGCGTTCATCTTGGAGCGTTTCCACATGCCTCCGTGACTCGGTCGCCACCGTTGATGAACAGGCTGGGAATGGTGGTCAGTTCAGTCAGCCCAAAAATATGCACCAGTTTATCAACCAACCATCGCAGCCATCCTAGGGAAACGACCAACTAGAATCATAGTCAAAATTGGTTAGAACATATTAGGGAAACCATCAAGATGTTAGAAACCACCTACTAGTTTAGTTGGCTGGTGACCTCTTGGTTCTGAGCAGCAAATGAGGGGATGATCCACATACTGATGGCTACTGTGGTCAAACATGGCAAAATACCCGTATGTTGGAACACTGCCATAGAATGGGGGTGTTTGTGAACATGCTGGAAAGCAACAACAACGACAACCACAACCACAACCACAACAACAACAACAACAACAACAACAGCAACAACAGCAACAATGGCTTCACATACCAAGCGTCATGGATGGGGGATCTTGAAGCAATCCTGAAACAATATCCCATTCAATGGGTTGGGGATTAAACCTCATGCACCAGCGGATTACAGAGGAACCACAGCATCTAATACGTAGCCATCAATGACTGATGCGTCTGAACCTCGTTTTGGTGTCAATAGCTGGTGAGTGGGCATTAATGGTCATCAATCAATTCTGATTGGGTATGTTTTGTTGTTCCGCATCACAAAGGGCTAAGCAAACCACAATAATGGATGTCAGCTAAAAACGAGTATCAAAAAGTGAGGAAGGTGGGTAGTTGACTCGTTGACCAACAACTGTGCAAAAATAACTGCACACATTACCCCATGCAGCCAGCACACAAAAGCAAATACAATAGGAAACCAAAAGTACAGGTCAACCATTGTACACACACAAATCAAAATAATAAACATTTCTGGAAGTTGACTATGAGGAAGGGGATTACATAACATGTATGTTCATAAAGAAAGGGGCTTCCATAGATACTTGCTTTCTCCTTGAAATTCACAATTCTGGCATGTGGCCTCACATTGCATGGGCAACCGCATACAAACCCATAAGTACAAGTAGATACTTCGTGCATACCCTATTAGTGCTGGTGATTATCAAGTGTTAATCAAACATCGCCATTGTCCTACTGTTGCTGATTGACCAGCGTGATCGATCTCAGCAGTGATCAAGAATTGAGAGGATACAACCACCACTATTAAGCATTGATATTACATACATAACATTACCATGATATCAAACAATTATCGTCGTCAAGCGACCTGACGCAACTTTAGCCACTTACCATCACAGCTACGTTGCACAATATCTTTTATGGAGCGGGGCGGTCCACTAAGTATGTGCACCCAAATCAATGGTCATATCAGTCAACGATTGCCAGTGGCATATTGAATCATCTTGGGGCGTGCTTTGAACGACATAATCATATATTTCCACTCAATTGGCCATCAATCTCTGGTTGGCGGTTACAACTCACAACCCGTCCCAAAAAAAACTGTCAACCAACCATTCCAAAGATTGGGGAAAATAAAACATGGTAGTGAAACTGTCAGCCAGATATGATCTTCAGTTTCATGCTGGTACACCATGTTATACTCCGGGCGCACTCCCAGGTTCCCTCTAACTCTGCCCGGTTGCTACGATCGCAGGGCAAAGCCAGGCACATCGCTACAAACCTCAGCGAGCCCAACATCGGGGGTGGACCTCCCATGCTGCTCAATTTGGGTGTTTCTCAAGCCAGTTTGGGGACCCAAAAGTTGTGGGTGGTTTACTATGGTTAACAATGGTCAGCAACAAGGGGATAATGACCAATAATAGTAGATATACCAGCGCTTATGGTTGGTTTATTACTATAAAGGGTTCATAAACTGGATGAGAACTGAGGGCGCCCCTATTTTGAGAAACCCACATTTGAGCCATGCGTTAACTAGTTTTACTGCACCTGAAAATCCACCCTCAAATAAGTGCAATTACATAGATCTCCCATCAATGTGTGATGAAAGGATCAGCCAAATAAATCGAGACACTTGTTGAATCCCCAGTGGCTGGAGAAAAAAAATGAAAACAATATGTGCATTGGTTGCTAGTGGTCAATAGTTGGTTGAAAGGTGGTATGTAGTTGGCTTATAGGTGGCCTAACGGTGGTGAATAGTTGGTTTGTAGGTGGCCTAATTACGGTAATCATATTGGCCAAATGTGTGTGATAGATGGTTGATAGTTATTGCATGCTTAATTACAGCAATGATTAGTTCATGTTTCATCTATGACTTCTTGATGGTCCACATTTTAGCTTGCTGGGTTTGAATCTAAGGGCCCCCCCATGTCCGACTTGCAGCTTGGGACCAACCCCAACAACCTGCAGACTCTGGTCAGGCATATTTCTGATATTCAAAAGGCAGCCATGCCAAGATGTCTTTGTCTACAAATGATATGCCACCGTAGCTGGTTGCCCCCTAGGAATGATGATCATTGAAAGTTGCTTTGGGGGTACCACCACTTTCGGATTTGCCCATATGTGATCATCCAACCCTGCTTGTACAGATTGTCATGAAGATCGATACAATCCACAACGTGGCGGAACAACCTCCATTCTTGGAGCAAAAATACTTGATCCACTGCACCACGCAGAATATGTTTGACAAATATTGATTATTGGTGTGTAAACTCCCCGTAGTTATGCTCAATAGCAAAGAAATCAGCGAAAGGCGATGGTTGGAAACATCCATCTTCACAAGGGGCTAACACCCACCTGCACCCAGGCCATACAAATGGGCGTCTGAAAATAGGAAACCCTAAAAATGGTTGATTTATCACTGTAACTTCTTAATGGCATGGATGATAACTGGGGGTTGCCCTATCATTTCAGAAACCATAATGTTGGGTTAATGATCAACCCGTGACATTGGCCACATTCTTGGCTTAATAATCAATGATAACACAAACAAGCCATCCAAATGCATCGTGAGCGACATGACAAAGGTGATGAACCACGGCTTTTCAAAGCGTTCGGTCTTGCCATCCACCGTTCCAGACATGGTGAAGGCAATCCTGGGGCGGTCTGCATGCCGATGTGAACTCTGCTCTAGAACTGAGCAACTCTATATATGTTCAAAGGCACAGTTGAATATAATGTATGGAATAACTATATTGCTATGCTAAACAGTTCTACATCATTCTACATCAATAAGTGCGAAACTTAGTGTAATACAATTAGTATAAGCAGCTGGCCAACGAACATGCGAGATATTTCCGAAACCGAAAACGCCATCTCTTCCTGGACACAATGCCAGCAAACCAGACTGGACGTCTGAGTAACCAGGACCCAACAGCGCCCCCGGAAACCCGTGCCCTATTTCGATCAAGATCATTGGCTGCTTGGGAGTCTCAACTGTAGCCAATGATCCAAAAAGGTAGAAATGGTGATGGTATGTGATGGTAGTGATTTACCAAACAATTTCCACCCAGCAACCTTGGTAGAAATAGTTGGGTGAATCACTACCTATACTACCTGATGGATTGGACAATTGCAAAAAGGTGCCCCACAAAACGAACATCCAGTGAATATTCACTGCCAGTCTTGTCACACTACAACCGCATCTACCGCTTGATATGCCCACTTGAATGGAAGTACTTCCTAACAACTTTGGGATTCTTCGGGGCCAATGTTGATTGGAGACCCAACAGAAAAACGTCATTTCCAATGCGTTGCCAGAGTGAGCTCAGCATTGTATTGCCATCACAGCAAACTGTTTCGAACGCGGGACGCTCACCAACCAGTTGCAAGTGGCATCACCTTCTCCGACTTGTGTGTTTGATTATAAGTTTGTAGCCCAACAACCTACCAACACAAGCATTGTTGTTCCAAATTCTGCTTAGTGGTGGACAAAATGTCATCGGCTAAACCGGAGGAATCCGTCAAAGTGCCATGGCTGTGTTTTGCTCCCTACTTATTGGTGGACCAACCCTTGCATGTGACTGAGTTTGCAAACCATAATCATATCGGCCTGTTATCAACTTATGTGTAGGAAAAACCTTTTGCTGTTGTGGCAAACAAGCTCCATAATAAATGTAGAAACGCATATACAGCTACATCCTTGTTGATGACAAGCGATCATGCTCAAAAAATCAGCACTACTGGTTTGCAATGTATGGTTTGTGTTTATCAGAACGGTTCAGGTTGGTTGTATCTGAATTGTCATGATGTTGGAGCATGGCTAGACCGTGGTTGATGATGGCTGATGGTGGCGACTGATGAATTGGTTGTTCCGGAGTGTTGATATAAATGACAAAAAAAAACGTTTGGCAATAGTAATCCTTAATCCAACAACAAATATTACGTGATACCGAATACAAACAAGAATAACCAACACGTATCGGGGACGTCGGGAATCATGGGAGATCCGTACTAATAAACTACCATATTAAATCACTTGTATATACTATATACATATATATACTTACCTACACATCACGAGTCTCGTCACAATCAAGGTGCAACAAAGCCTAGGCCAATACCCTGAGAATGAACCCATCATCAATCATTGCTCAACACAAAATATGGTGGTTTCTCAAAATAGGGTTAACCCTATATGGTTCTTTTTAGTCATTTATGGTAATAGGGGAGTTTCCCAAGTTATACAGGTACCCCCAGTCATCATCCCTTATAGTAATCAACCATTTTGTAATAAACCATATTATCCCTTATTATCATCCCTTAATCATCCCCAGTTATTGTAATAAACCAAGCATTTTGGGGGTCCCAAATATGGCCCGCGAAACCACCTATATCATTCATCCTGCCACTCTTCGCCTGGCCCTCGCGGTGATCTGGTGCCCGGGTGGTCACTAAAGAGAGATGCACGAGTAGATTGGATACATGGTATATTTACATCTAAAATCCCCCCTGCCACTCTTCGCCTGGCCCTCGCGGTGATCTGGTGCCCGGGTGGTCACTAAAGAGAGATGCACGAGTAGATTGGATACATGGTATATTTACATCTAAAAAAATAAACCATATATGTTATATGTTTGAGTATGTAAAGAAATATTATATACCGTAACCTATTGCTGACTAAGTATACAATTAAAATTACTCTTGGACCGAACAACATATGAATCAAATCCACCGGAAAACAAACCAACGGATGTCTGAAACGATGCCCAGCTTCTTCATGGTGAGGGTGTTCAAGGACCCACACACCAGCAAAGCCAAGACATAGACAGCAGTTTGAAACGGTGTCGATGTTCGCGCCATGGCGACAAAGGCAGCGCAGGATTAACAGCGAACAAGGTGATCCATCAGTAGCGACAACTGTTGTTGCTAGAAACTGATGGTCCACTATCAATCAACCAAGATTAATGGATACAACTAGTTGTAAATGGTTTTAAGTAACTAGTAAATGATCCATTTACCTAATGTCTTCCACTTATAAATTGTGAAATAGACTGCCCTTTACCACATGTATTTATTTGTCACATGATGGTCCATTGAGAAAAAAAGCAGCCCTAAACAACGAATGATACAATTGCCAAATGTCTCGTCTTACTAATGGTAATTGACATTCCAACATCGTTTTTCCACTAAGTTGGCTACTTCACGCTGCCGTGCCCCAAAAGGATGAGGTGATATCTAGACAATGCCATGAATCACTAGACTTTATATAGACCAAGAGTATTCTACTCATTTTGGACGTGCAGTGGCGGTTTGCGATGGGATGTGGTGCAAAGATCCTCAGCTGTCACGTTCAAATTTTCCCAAGTTGGCATCTAATTCTTTGCACCTGAGGTCGAACATCTAGCGCTGAGCGTCTTGCCAGCTGCACATCAGCAGACTGCCAAACTGCAAAGTGAGAGGAAACGTCAGGATATGACCAACATGTTCGTACAACACACAGGGCGCAACAACACAGATACAACCCCTAGCAACACACGGGATTGCAATTCAGCCATAAGTAAACTAGCAGCGTATATCAATACAAGGAACCACATAGGCCCCACTGAGGAAATGCAATTCTCGTGGGGTGCAACAAACTCCGCATATGGTTGGATTAGGTTTGCCCCAACTAGTGCCCTGCGGCACACCATTGATGATTGACCTACGGCTATAATCACATTCATTGCTGCTTATCACTTGATATCAATCTAATTGTGGGCCTTAATTCACCAGTATCATTTAACCACCAATGATGGGCCACAATTTCCAACCATTGGTTGTCATTATTCATGGATTGCTAACAAATTTCAATGTTGTTGGTAGTATCAACCATTGCCAAAATCATCATTGATGAGTAACCCAAACAAATGGTCTTAAGCCCCTTGATATGTTGTTATCATTTGTATTCATTTGTTATGTACCCGCAAATCTATCACCACCAGGGGTTCATCGTTGACTCATTGACCCAACTTGGTGGTTTCCTAAAACAGGGGTGCCCTCAATCAATCATCAAATATTAATCACTTCAAGTAATCGCCTATACACCAACCAATTTTTGGGGTCGATTTTTTGAGAAAGAATCATGACTAGAAGTTGTTTCATCATTATTCTTGGTGATTATCCCAGCTAATCTTTAATCACAATTTAATCCCCAAATCATTAATGATCACCAAAGTATAGCGGTCAAATATCACCATGATCATATTCCAGCTATTATTAACCCCGTTTGATACCATGATCAACCCCTGATATTGGTTCACCACAAGTATCCCAGCTACTTCCAACCACTACCATCCCCTATAAAAACCATGTACTTCCTCTGTAAAACCACGAAATTCCTCTGCACAACCACTCCATTCCCACAAAAAATCATTCAATTCCCCTGTAAAACCCTTCTATTCCTCTAAAAACCACAAGTATGACCATAGTTCACCCTAGAAAATCCCATTGCATCCCCATGCCCCCGGCCACGCCAACACGTGGCGCCACGGCACGTGCCACCAAAAGCTGTCGCAGCACGGCTTCGTGACCATGGTCCGCGGCGCAGCGCAACCTCAGGAAACTGGGACTCAAATAGTCCATGGAAGCATCTTTTTATTTCCCATGGTTTTATAGGGCTATGGGTCAATATTAACCAACCGACTAGTGGAGGATTTACCAGCAATAATAAGGGAAAACAATGGTAAATGATGGGGAACCAGGGGTATGGGGTTTTGACTCACAGCCATAGGGGAATAGAGTGGTTTTATAGGGGTATAGACTGGTTTTATAGGGGTATGGACTGGTTCTATAGGGGATGAGTGTGGTGTTGTGGGAGAATAGAGTGGTTTTACAGGAGAATTGAATGGTTCTATAGGGGGATTAATGTGGTTTTATAGGGAAAAAGAGTGGTTTTATTGGTGATTGAATGGTTAATTACTCTGGTTTATTATAGTGGTAAATTATAGCGGTCAATTATAGGAGATTAACTTGAACTACTGGTTCATAATATGGGATTGACTTGAACTTGTGGTTAATAAGTGGGGATTAATAGTGGTTAATAATTGAGGATAGTAAATCGCCAATCATATCAAAGTCATTCTCAGTTGTGCTTACCCTTCAAGCTATCAATCGACCCCAATTGCAACAATGGTAGAAACGAGCTGGTTACCTACTACAATGGTAACTGGAAGCCATTTAAACTATCGTGGGTGGCTGTAAGCCAGGTCTATTGCGTAGTGGTTAACAATGGCTATAGGTATAGTGGATAATTAATCTCTGATCGGTGGTTTCAACCTCGATGAGAAAATAGTCATTCAGCCAACCATCCTTGATTATAGGATGAAAATTGAATACGATTGAAATTGCTTGAAGGCACCCACTAGATTCTGGTATCACCTGGAGCAATGGTACTTGGATGTCCATCCCGAGTTCGTAACTGGAAAGTAATCATGGTTGTAGGGGTTATTGGCTACCTCATAGGGTTTTCACCATGGCTATTTCCTGCTTTTAACCTCAGCTGCACTTGATAACCTGAAGCAGTAGGGAAGTGGGAGCACGGGATGTCCGTAGGTCGGTCATGGGGATGTCAGTCGGTCACAGTCATGACCCTCATGACACAAAAGTCATCAGTTTGACGGGAAAGCATGCTTGAGAATTATGGCTATGGGTCAAGGTTTTAACTATATAACCAAATAAATTGGTTAAGTAATGGTTAACGATAATATACGATAATGATGGTTGATTAGACACTTACAATAGTGGACAGAAATGGTTAACTAATGGCCCGTGGCTTACACCAGGGGTTGAACTGACCCAACGCCTTATACAATTTGCTGCCAATTACTATTACTTCCTTTGTTCTTGTGATCCCTTGTAGTCATAACTAGCAACAAGGAACAAGGGATTACAACAAAGTTACATACTCAACATCATTCTGTAGACAAATGTTAACCAACAAGTAATCCTCCCACAGCAACGATATTTCCTGCAGGTTCATCTCGCCAGGGATTTGGCCTCCATCAAAACGATCCGCACCGAAATGGTTTGGCTCAAAAAAGACCACATATCTGCTGATCTCACTCACCAGTTTCCATCATCATGGTCATTGTTTGACAGTCAGGCGGCTATCTCACCACCTTATCGATGTCATCCGTCAAAAGGGTTGAACCACAGTGCGGGTGCGGGTCAATACCAGGCATCCAAAGAATCCCAACAGTACTTGGCACCACTTCACATTCCGACAGTCATGACTCATTCTGACAATGCCATCGACTTTCTACCAAGTAACTAGTGAACCTCTAATATATATATATATATATGTGTGTGTGTTTTTGTTTATTAGTTTGTTAGTTTGTTAGTTGGTTCGTTTGTTTGTTTCTTTGTTTTAACGCCGTTGATCGAATCCAAACAAATGCCGCCCACAGTCCCACAGTCATGAAAAAACAACTACCCACCCGTCCCCGTGGACTGATCCACCAGGACCACACGCGGAGGTCGCCGAAACAGCCGAGATAGGAATCATCACTAAGTGCCTCTGTGTTTGGTCTGCTAGGTAAACCAACTGTATTAGAACGACAAACAAGTTGGTATCACTAGTTGGTGTTTGGAATTCAGCAACGATCAAGTAACTGAAAACTAGTCATAGTACAACTATAAATAAATTGAACTGCCTTGACATGCTGAACTGGTTCCATGGTGCATTGCTTTGTGGTCCGCTAGCATCAACTCTCGCGCATGCTGAGGAGCAACCAAACGGAAACGTGCTGCAAGGCTTTTGCAGAACCCCTTTGAACAGTTGATGTCCATGAGCCCATGATTGTCCTGCATAACCATACAAGTAGGTAAAAACAGTAAAACTCATGGTGATTGGAACCCCATGAGTATCATCCTGGTTCTTCTGATGTTAACTCCATAGGTAATTATCCAGTTACTCCATAGGTAATTACTCCATTATAATTACAGTTTCTTTACATGATAATTCCAGTGATTACAAAAATTGTAAAAAAACTACAGTAAGCGGTAGAGCTATTCTTCACTCAGCTGAGCTAGTTCAGGGCTGCCCCACGCATCATGGAGGCTTGGGAGCCCACGCCTCAGCAGCAAGGTCGGTGCTTTCCGAAGAAATGACTTGGATGAACTCCACATGGGCCACATGGGGGTACCCATAGGGGGCCCCAAAGATCCCCAAAATTATGTTTGGTTTATTACTATGAACGGTTATTGGCTTGGATGATTTGGGGGTACTCCTATGACTTGAAAAACCACTGCAGATTGAAGTGAGCAATCTAGAACAAACTGCAAAGCCAAAACAACTCATGAGGTTGGCATCAAATGGCCGGCTTTGGGTTGCAATGCTATGAATATTGTTCACGCATGGTTTCCAAATGCTAGAAACATGATGTAATACCGTAGCCACAACGGCACACAATTCAACCATGCACTTAGCGATGGTTTTGGCCGCGCGCAGCATCAAACATTTGCGAACATGAATTCTACAATCAATGACAAAGTTATACAGTTGTTATGCAGTTATACAAGTTTTGTCATCAAAACATGTTGAATCGTACGAGTGGTCTTTTTCAACGAAACAATCAAAATGGAAACTGGACATGTTGAATCGTACGAGTGGTCTTTTTCAACGAAACAATCAAAATGGAAACTGGACCAATGTTTTTGAACGTTTAATGCTCTGGCATTCTTGAAACAAACCTTTAAGTGGCCAATTTTCGTAGTGCGAAACTGTCAAACACTCCAGAGTTTGAATTTGTTTTCTTGTGTTTTCGAATGTATTCAATTTAATTAAATTTGTTTTCAGCGCGGGCTGATCATTGAAAAAAATGACCATGAAAAAAAACGGCCTCCCAAGTGCAAACAGGCTGGGCACCCAGGCTGATAAAGGTACCTGCACAAACGGTACCTCACGGCCAGCCCGTTCGCTGCAACTGACTCTTCCCACTTTCTTCAACATATGGCACTAAATAAGAATGAACAAAAGCTACAGGGAAATACAAGAATATTGGTTGCGATGAGTCGGCAATTTAATTATTTTTAGTTAACACATTTCAATGTCAGTAAAAACATTGGCGGCGTGTCAACCAGAACAACAAACACTGCAAATCAAATAAATCCCATGCCCGATTCTGATTGATATGTTGAACAAAACAAATAAACAAATGTGTCCAAGGGCATCCATGCTAAAAGGCCAGTTGAAGTCGCATCACATAGGCCCCTGCCAGCCATCCAGCCAGAGCGTTTGTCATGACTGAGATGCTCCAACGCGATGTTCCTGTAAGTGCCCGACTGCCACTTTGCTGTCAGTTCGCAAGGGCCTGCGCAAGGCCCGCTGCGTTGAACACACCGTCAAACTCAAAGGGCACTTGCTCTGCAGGAACGCGGGTGGCAAACAACAGCTGCAATGACGCTTTTTTGGGGCGATGTCAGTTTGAGAACAGAAAACAAGGTTTGGGCCATATGGCACGTGAGGTTTAGAAGCAACTTCTAGGGTGGAAAAAAAACAAAAACTCTCATCTGAAGGCTGAAAAGCCCTGAGCGCAGCCACCCTCTCACGGTTGGTTCAATGCGGCTCCAGCGTTTCAACCAGCAACGGTGCTGCATCCACTCGCATACAAGGAGCTCGTATGTTTCATGCCCATTCAACAACCGGTGCAGCGATGCAACTGAAAGTGTCAATGGTGTGAACGCTCTGCAGGTGCGAGGCCCCGCTGAGCAACAAAACGCAGGAAACCAGTTGTTTTATAACATTGTCAAGTGAGGTACCCCAAGATCGGCGGGGCACAATGAGATACTCATACCCAATCCCATGATTGTTGAGATTGACCGGAGGCTTCTACCCCAAGATTTTGCGGCAGCCATGATGTTCCTGAAATCATCTCCAGCCTTGTCATCTGCAGGTGCTTGAAAAAAGTCACCAAGCTATGGGGCTAAGCCGAGCAACCTGCTACTTGGATGCGGGGTTTGGGAGATAACCATGGTTGGTTGCACCCTATAGGTAGCCTGCCTGCTACTTGGATGCGGGGTTTATAATTGGGAGATAACCATGGTTGGTTGCACCCTGTAGGTAGCTGAGCTAAGTCCTATGGGTCGTCAGCAGTTTTGACTCGGACCGCTGAGTCTTCCACTGCTCAGCAACAGTCTGCGCCACCCTGCAACAACAAGCTTCCCCTCCCATAGATGCTAAACAATCGCTGGATTCCCAGGAGAATGCTTAGCCCAAGGGAGGAAGTTGAAGGCGCAGGTATCAACGTCATGGCAGCAATGTCAAACACCTGATTCAAAATGCCCAATGCTCGCCGGTACGCAGTGAGTGCATAGATTGTATCAGGTCGGTTGTCAGCGTCATCTATCCAAAGGTGAAAGTAGATCAGCTACTTCCCAGCTTGGCGGCTTGTAGATCCCTTGCAAAAACGTTTGTTGTTTGTTTTTTTTCTGGGAAGTAGAAGGTGGAACCCATCTAATCGAAAAAAAAACTCCAAAAATCCAAGTCAGCAACCATGATTATAGGGGGCTATAAGCTCCCTTATAGGGGTTTATGACCATGGTTAGTGGCTGTAAGCCACGCCATTAAAAACCAGAAAAAAACAACGGATCAACACCACCATTCACAGGTGAGGTTTCAAAGCGCCACGACATAGCCTGGAAAAATTGAACGGTCATGAACCTATTGTCAGCCAGGAAATGTTTGATCACTATCTAGCTTCTAAACCACTATACTGGTACTGGTCATCGTTATCAACCATGATGATGAACCTTAATGAACCACTCCTGATCAAAGACAAAACACTTCAAAAAATCAAGTGTCGAAAGAACTACACCTTTCTGGGCCCCGTTTCCAGATTACAGCCATTGGTCTTTCGGGGATGTAACATTTACCAAGCATTGGCTGTGTATTCTCTCTCCCCTCCCCTTTCTCTCTCTCTGTCTATATATGATTAGATATATCTTTATATCAATATTTAAATATATATATATATATATATCAAAATATACATATATATATATATATAATGTGCATTGATATATTGAAATATATGTACATAGAATAAATGTATATACAGTAAATAAAAAGGTAGATCTATACATTGATATTGTTGCCCACTGTCACGTGCTTAGATATTCCTAGCAATCCAGCAACTCAGAAGTAATCTTATTATCGAAGCTTTGCACCGGATTCCTCTGGTTGGTACGGACAGGTCATGGTGACCCTTCGTGCCTGCCTTGAACTAGTTGTTATATCCAAATTGTTCACCGTTGTTCATCCCTTCAACGTTGGCTGAGTTCATTGTTGCTATACATGCTATACTGCTGTTGAATCACAGCCGTCTTGTTCAGACATGGTGATTGGTTCAATATTTCTACATAAAGTTTCTGACGGGCTGCACGTTCAGCTCTGTTCATGCCTACACCATGACTGCTGGACCTGTATGTTGTTTGTTATCATACAGTTCCACGGCCGAAGTTAGCTGATGAATGGTTGGTTTGGTATTGCTACCCTCATTTGTTCGTTTTTTCTTGGTTGAATAAACAACCATTGTTGTTAGTATATACCCTCTAGGAAAACAAACATGGAAGCTAAACGGAAATAAAAGCACCCTTTTCTACAGGAAAACATCAGAAATGGTGGACGTTCCACTGCCAGGTTAGTTCACCAGAGCGTAAAGGCTTTACACACACACACACACCTGTGAGTTGAACAAGCCCATTGTTGGTTGAGCTTTTGAGCAACAAAGCTGTACCTGACTTTTTTCGCGTTTTACATGTGCCCAATGACGATTCTTTGGTTCTGGATCGGGGTTGATGTTACAGTTGTGACCTTGGGTCCGCCAGAATGTGCCTACAGAATGCTTGCGCCCAACCCCACGCATGTCGAAACTTACAAAATGGCTGGACCTATAGGTTTGCACCTCTACAAAATGGCTGTACCCATCCCTGGGGAAAGAGAAGGAGACTACAAAATGGCTATAGATTTTCGTCGAGTTAAGTGCTATGTCGAAACACTTCTCGGCACACAATTTGGCCGGAACCAGCCTGGAGATAGCCGAAAGTGCCGAGAAATGCCGAGGTTGGTGACAACCATTTTGTAAATGGCCCATTCTCAAGTTATTGATGGAATTTTGTCTTATTTCATTGTTTGACCATGTTTGACCATTTATTGCTATGGAACGCAACAAGGACGCGCATGAAACACGTCCTTCTCTTATTTACTCTCTTTTTTTCTCTTTTAATCTCAGAGATCCCCAAAGATTCCCAAATGGTCTGAGACATCTGCAGAATCCACGGGTTTGTTTCTTGAGACCCCTCCTAGTGCGCGCATTTCATCTTCCAATCCAAGGCTCAGCATAAGTCTACCATGGCTAGAAAGGGCCAAGAACTGATCCTGTTATGTGCGCACTCGCGCGTCAAGAAAAATGGAACATCAGCATGGATAAGCAAGGATCCCCCCTGTCAGGACTACAAAATGTTTTTTGCAAATTTTCGTGTGTTTCACAGGCATTCCCGGGGAATGCTCCACATGTGGCTGCTCAAAATGGTAGGGGCTGGGCCGTGTTCATTTCATCCATTTTCTAGGGAATCCCCGGGGAATAACATGGGGGACTGGGGTTTCCGAAAGTGCACATTACAAAATGGTCATCCCCATCCCCATTTTTTCTTACAAAATGGCTATCCGTATTCACTTTGTGAGGGCCTCGAGGCCATGCATTATGAGCGGGAAACTCAAACCCCGATGGTTCTGGGTATTCCTAGCTGTGCCCATCGTTGATTAACTTGCTGTTGTTTTGCTAACCCATTGCTAGTAAACCCAAACAGGGTTGGGCCCATTGCTATTCACCGTTGTTGTAGCTTAGGTTCCTGAGTTTTACCCGTATTGCCAGTCGACTCACCCCGATTGATTTGAAGAACTTGCAATTCCCCATCGAATCTCCTCCTATACTATTGCTATTGATTACACCCCTACTGTTACTTATCCCCTGTTGAGTTACCCAATCTATCCTTATTTATCCTGATTGGATATGCTGTTGTTTGTTGTTTAACAAGGGTTGTGAACACCATTCGCGAAGCGCCGAACAGTCGTACGACCAGCATTCAATCAACATCTTCGTTGTTGGATGGTAATACACTTGGTTGACACACTTGCTTCTTACCAAGGTTGCTTGGTGGTCACTTAACAGTGCGGGGGTATCACCATTGGATGGTTAACAATGGGGGGGTTGTCCCATTGGTTGGTTAACCCTCATTGTTGCGTGGTGATACACTTGGTCCCATCTCTAAGGGAGCAACTCCACCAGCCTCCTTGAGCCACCAGTGTGGTGTCCATCTTCTTGGCCCTGACAGTGTCCTGTTGCCGCCCAGGGCGGTGTTCACCGTGCTGTTGTTGGGCTTGGTTACCTAGTGGTAACTGGAAGGCTAGGGGCTAGGGTAGTAATTGTTCCCATCAGTTTCACAGTGGTGGTTAGGGTCTGAGCGTAACAAAAAAGCAGGGTATCATTCGAAAGGATGGCAAACACATACTGACTGATTGATGGAACAAATACACCCCTGGATTGCAGAGATGTGCAGAGATTTTGATACCATATTGGAAAGATTTCATTGACTTAGCTCTGCTATAGCACAGATCTCAGTGAAGCGAGGGAGTCTACGGAAGTTCCCAAGCACTTCTGGACACAGGGGCGAGGGCGATTCTTGCGAAGCAAACGTCATGTTAATTTGCGCTTGATCTGTTTGCATGAATTGTTCCATCAATCAATCAGTATGTGTTTTCCATCTCTGCACATCTCTGCAATCCAGGGGTGTATACACGTTTATAAGTCCAAACCTCAAGAAATATCAGATTTACAACTGTCTAAACCTCCAGGGCCAACCTCAAGACCTACATGTCATCCCTGGGTGCAGCGGCCGCCGCATGACCCGCGACCCGGGAGTCCCGGCCTTCCAAAGCGCCTTCCAAAGCTCTGCCTCAATGGCTTTCACCTGCGGATGATGGGTGACCATGTTTCACCAGTAATAATGAGATTTTTCTAATGGTGATCATCCACCATTATTAGGGGGATAGTTTGGGATAATAACCAGTGATGGTTGATGATGGGTGACCATATTCATGGGGCATAATAGGCAGTGATAAGCAGTAATTATGGTTGATAATGATTGATAATGGTTGATAACCAGTAGTAGCCAGATGGTTGACCATATGTACTTGTAGGGGATAATAACCAGTAATATTAGTTCACTTGTAAATATTGATGGTATAATAACCAGGAATAAGCAGTAAGAACCAGTAATAATGGTTGATAATGCTTATTTAATGGGGATAATCCACCATTATTAGGGCGATAATATGGGATAATAACCAGTAATGGTTGATGATGGTTGATTATAACATATTATAACCACTGTTTTTGGTATAATAACCAATGGTTGGTGATGGTCTATGATAGGGGATAATATGCGATAATAGCCAGTGATGGTTGATGATGGTTGACAATGAAAGATATGTCTATAGAATATCTAAACACTTTGTGATGGTTATATAGCGATCCAACTGGTTAATATTCTTGTCAACCACTGTTCGCCACCATTGTTAACCCTTCATTTAGAGTAGAAACTGTTGGTGACCATCGATAACCTTTGTTGGCAACCATGAATCATTCTCAACCGTTATTTCTATCACTTCTGTTAAACCATTGCGCCATTGCGAATCATAGAAACTGTTTGTAATGATCATTGCCAACCATCATTGCCAAATATTGTCAACTATTGTTAACCATCATTGTTCACCTTCATTTAGCATAGAGACTGTTGGTAATAGAAACCGTCAACTGTTTGTCAATCTCTATAGTAGAAACCGATTGTTGGTAAACCATTGTCAGTTAACCACCATTACTAGCCAAGAATTGTTAATCATCATTGTTATCAGTATAGAAATTGTTGGTTCACCATTGTTAACCATCAAGAATTGTTAACCATCTACATCATTGATCGTTTACCAACAGCTAACCACCATTGTTACTATAGAAAGTGTTGGTAAACGATCCATCCCAACCCGGATGGCCGCGACTCCAATGGCCATTGGTTCTCTGAGGCGCCCAACTGCGAAGTGGAAATCTCGGCAAGTCCGGGGGACCTGACCGCGTTGCCGTGGTGCGCTGCGAGGTACCTACCCTGGGAACGGCGGGCCGGGGTCAAGGTGTGCAACGAGGGGCTCCAACTGCAGGGATGGGGTTGAGGTTCTAACTGACATAGGTTGAGGTTCTAAGTGACATAGGTGCTAATGATTGAGCTGTGGAATGATTTCGCTGCGAATCAGTGTGTAATGATGAACCGGCAACTGTGGTTGACGCGCAACTATGCTTTAGTGATTGTGAACCAATCTTTTTGGTTAGAAACCGTGATGAATTACAGTAAGCATTTAATCAATATGAAGATATGTTTCGATAGTGAAACAGTATAACCATGCTTACTGTTGACTAGGTTGACTACCATCAAACAGGATGATGAGTAGAATGTCAATACATCTGTATCTTCATGATTAATTTTGATTTGTTACAATCAAGCAACAATGTTGCTCAACAGTATGATAGTGAAGCAAAATAGGTCCCTGACGGTTCTGGTACTTAGTTGATCATTGACTTATCATGGTGGTAAACAGTGATTAGTCAATAAAGTCTTTCAAATCAATGAGCTTCATCAGCAATACAGGAATCTGTCAACAATGTTAATAAATCTTAAAAAATCAACATTCATGATTCATGATGTGTAACGGTGGTTGAATCATTATTGAGCAACTGTCATGCTACGTGATGGTTCATGGATATCAACCAATTGGAAATCAACCAATCGTCATGGAATCATCAACATTATCAATCATGATTAAGAAGCGTAAAAGAACCAACAATCATTACTACCATCTGGTTTCACCACTCCCTGTAGCTCTTTAGCTCCCCCTTTAAAGGGCCATAGGGATACCTCTGGCTCCTTAGCTCCCTCCAAACCACCAGCCAGATTAATAACAAACTCGACCAATTGTGATACATCGAATCACCAACACTGACAGCGGGTCGAGTCACCGCAACGGGCAGTTGAGCTACGACTTGCATCTGGATTTCGAGGTTGGAAAAACCATAAGGGAAACCTAGGGTAAGCGAAGAAATACACGAGGTTGGGGACAAATTTCCCAGCTGCTGGAGTCATTCCAACTTCCCCCAGGCTGTAAAGCCGTGGCCAACAGCCGCGCTTGCTCATTGCATGGTATCATGTTCACTATGAGGCCCGGACTCACGATCGAGTCGTGTCCAAGTTCTTGGACGCCCATGTTCCGGCTGCAGTGAATATTGCCTAGATAGTAGCAAATTATGTGAAATCAACAAGTACTAATCAATCTATATGCCAATAGAAGTCATAGTAAGTTGAATTTAAGAATTAATCAAGTATCATTGAGTGAGAATAATTCAATTTAATGGCTGTAGACCTCTTCTTGTTGCTGCATGTGAACAATATAAATTGTCTCACCCCTTCTTAGCAACTATCAGTGACAATCAGCGAACACTCTTACTAGATTCGGACGATCTTACATCATGTAGACAGGATCTCTATGGTGGTTTCTTAGAATAGGGGTACCCCCGAACATCCATTAGTGGTCATTTGTAGCAATAAGCTCACCATTTTTGGGGTACCCCTATTTTGAGAAACACCCCTATCAACATTTACCAAGCCGAAGCTGGAGTATCTGGCGATTATTGGTGTTGCCCTCCCTCAACGCGGTTCTGTCCTGCCTCGCGCAAAGTCTCGGCATCCAATCGACTAAGCACCTCCCATACTCGGGCCACAACAACGGCACCAACAACAACGACAACCACGCAGAGTCAGTGCTGCCTTCCCTATCAGCCACCAAACTGTTCTGAGTTGTTTTCAAAATATGTGTTTCGGAGATCAGTTTCTAAGCGAATTGCTGACCCAAAAAAGGTCGAGGAATGAATAAACAAGATCTCTCAACCTCTCAAAGCGCAAGATGAACTGCCCCGGGCTCCTAGCAGATGCGTTTGCCAGCAATTGCATCATTTACCACCCCTCCAGCAAGCCTATGTGTCAGGAAGCAGCTAAACAAACCAGGATCGTCTTCGATGATCGGCTGGAAAACATGACTGTCAACGGGTTGCTGAACGAGCACTCGCTACTCCAGGCACTGAAAAACTCCTGGTGAATTTTGCATAGGATTGAGAGCCATTCCAAGTTGGCGATGTTGATACATCCAAGCAGTTGGATATAAAACCAGCTGTTTGAAACCTACGAAAGCCACCCGTTTGCAGCATCTCAAAAGATCATCTTTAAAGCCCAGGGAAACTCCACCTGTTCACGGATCCATCTCGTTGCCTGTCCAAACTGCCCGGACCAACAGAGCTGCAGTGCGCCATGGGAAGTCATGGGCAGGTGAGAAAGCTTGCAGTTGAAATTACCAGCCCAAAGCGGCTTGGCAACCCAAGTGACGGGATGGAAAACTCATGGTGATTGATGGTGCTTGATCATCATGATATTCAATGACATCAGCGCGTTTGTGTATATGCACATTGGACGAACATATCAAGGAAAATAGGACTGCTTAGAATGCACTGGAGTCCAATTTCAGGATTGAGAATTGCAGTGGTACGAGTACTTCAGCTGAGGAAGGATAGGACATGAGAACGATTGCAAAACGCATCATGTACCTAAATTGTGCGGCCTGTGGGTCTCCAATGGCTGCAGCGGTGCATGGCCACTTCCACAGGCTTGGAACTCGCAGTTTTTTGCCAAGAAACACGGCCCCCTTTGTGTCACAAACACCAATGGCTTCCACCATGTCTTCAAACATGAAACTCATTTTTTTCCGATCAACCGGAAATCCCATGCCATATATAAATCCTCCCCGGAACAGCTTGTGTAAACCCAATAACCATAAACCGTTGAAGTGGAGACCCCAAAACACCCTTGGATCCACATAGATACGACCTGGGACCCTGCCTGTTGTCCCAACCAAAGCCAAAGGCCGTTGTGGGAGCCATGCCGTTTGTGCAATAAATGCAATAGGGGTATATAAGCTATCTGTACTAGTGCGACATCCAACTAGTGGCGTTTGATATTGAATGGCTGACTGTAGATACAGGTAGGCATTGGTGTTACAATTGTCATGTCCTTTCGCTATCCAACGGTTTTCAAAAATAATCTCATATCATATCTCATATCCAATCTATCACTGTTCAAAACGCTTGATAGCGGTCACAAGTAAGGAACAACAAGAAACGAAGACCAGGTGTAGAGGGTTCTCTGATGATATCTGTAAGACATGAAATCCACCAGCCATCCAAAGCGTCCAAAGAACTGCGAACCCTGGAACAGACAGGCTCTGCGCAATAGCTTTGTTTTGTTGCCGCCACCCATGGCATTATCCAAGGATCGTTCTGCTCCGAACAATCCACTTGGGCCCTGTGTGCCACACCCCTTGTGAAGGTACTGCACTGTAGCCAACCATGATGAACGTGCCCTGCTATCTTTGCAACAATGCTCACTCAATCTATGTTTACAATTCAGAAGTGATTGTCTCAATCAACAATCCAGCAAGGCATTCCACCAGCGGTGCTGGTAGGCCCTTTCATCTCTTTAACATTAGTTGTCTGGATGTTCATGTTATCCATTTTAAGTGTCCATACCAGTGGCTACCCCTGGCGTGCTCATATGCGCTCATTGGGTATCTGCATCGCAGTACCGCCATAGTAACGAACACAGGATACTTCGCGACCGAAGGGTCATGTCATGAACCCTCAAACATGTTGGTTGTTCCACCAAGCATGAACCTTGTCTTACTCTTACATGGTTGTCAGCATGAGTCTTTCGGACGTTCATCTACCCATGCATTTCCACATTCAACAGCGCACGCTTGCCCTGCTGACTGTTGGTGTATGAGCGGGTTAAAAAACATCCTTTTGCTGCTCGAGGTCGTTGATTCACAAATTTTGGGTTCACGAATTAGAATGGTTGCTGTATAGTATTGACCAGTTAAATAGGGTATTACATAGGTTATTACAATGGTTAGTGCAATAATCACTACAATAGGTTGTTCCAATAGGTTGTTATGGGTTATTACATGCTATTAATATAGCATATTATTGTATATAATGTGCTACCATTGTTATTACAGCAATTACCTATCGTTATTACAAAGGGTTAAGGTAATTATTACATATCAATCATTCATATGATTCCTATATTGACCAGTGGTAAACAATGCCAACATCCATGATTTGACTGTGCACCCTAATAGCCCATCAATAGCCCGTTGGTTGTCGCTATCGATTGGTGGTTAACAAATCCGCAGCCATACTTGAGCACCCGGAAAGCCCTAATCCAAGCGCGGCTAATATAACAGCACCAAAACTGGAATCATTGCTGTGGGTATCCCACCGGATAGATTTCCAAGTATTGTGGCTGCTTGTTGTTGATCCTAGCACTAGTTATTGCAAACTACAGATATATCTTTGTCGACCCGAAGGGGATGTGCTTGTAATTCTAAGCATTGTCAATTGCTATCATTGACCATTTTTACAAACTAGTGTTGTGAAACATATCTTACAATGTTTGACTCTGACGCAATTATTGTGAACCTCAGTGGTTGGTCTTACCAACTATTCCCAACCATATTTATCAATTGTGCAGTATCATCAACTATTTTCAAGTCTCATCGGCTATGGCATCATTAACTCATTATGGCTAAACAGTATGAATTAGGATCAAACCTTGTAGGTAGCAATGGCGTGCATTCAGAAATCAACATGTGATATCGTCTTGTCACGTTTCAACACCCCGATGGCCGATGGCTTCTGATCTGCTACACCGCTACACACCTTCACAGCTTCACACGGCACAGCTGTTGGAAAGCCCAGGCCAAAGCCGCCTGATGGAGCATCTTGGTTGGATCTATCTATCTATCTATCTATCTATCTATCTATCTATCGATATATATATATATATTTAAATATATATATATATAAAATAAATATATCGATAGATAGATATAGGCACGGACATGGTGTGACACACCAAGCAACATTTGTCTACTGTTCATAGGGAAAAAACACAACATGTGGTCAGTGGTTATCACCCACCCCAAGCACATTCATTGGGGAACAATCATCTCAGATATTGGAAGAACAAAAACACATGCTTAAAACCACCAACAAGCAATGGTACTAACCAACACATTAACAACGGTTGATGATGGTTCACGATGGGGTAACTTGGAGTGAACGGAGGCAAGTTGGAGTTTCCCTTCTTCTGATTTTCGTGGCGGCCGCATCCACTGTTTGAGATGGGAAGGCCGTTACAAGGTGGGCCCCCAAGCACTTATAAGTTGGTTCATAACTCATCTAACTAGGGTTACCTACCAGTTATAGGGGTTATAACCCAACTTATAACTACTGGGGGGCCCACCTTGTAGCAATGATTCTTGTTCTGAGTTTTGGTCCCTTTTGGTGCATCCTGAGAACCTTGTCTATCAGCATTCCGAGACGCTGAACGGTTGCAGCAATCTGCTTGGTGATTGACACAACCAATAAGGAGTTGCCTTGAATGATGGTGCCCGAAACAACTGCAAGACCATATCTCTTGGTTGCCATACAACAAATCATGAACGAAACCTGTCTATTCACAAAAGGAAGGATGGCCCGAACACTTGTTCTCAAACACTGTGATCTGTTAGTGTGCTCAACTTGCCTCTAAATGCTGCGCCACATGTTTACCTTTTGCTCCCCTTTTGAAGCACAATTCTTCAGCCTTACTGAGCGGCCTGGCTCAGCGTGGTAGGTAAGCAGCTGGTTTCTACCAAATAGTTGTTGGGGGTTGGTTACCTAGTATAGCGGTAAGTGGAAGGATAGGGCAAACCTTTCAAACAAAGGTCGTATTCAACATTTGTTCAACTATTTCCCCACAGGCACTGGAACACCTCCAATACAATGGAAAGCCATCAATCACTTGATGATACCCAAAGTTATACGCAGCACCAAAACCCTGGTAGGCTCATAAACCCGGCTGCGAATGGTGACAAAGGTTCTCTAAATTGTGTCCACCGCAACTCATAGTCAGCATTTGTTCTGCATGTAAACAAATAGATAAACCAAGAACATGTAACAACAATAGTAATAATAAAAACTATATATATATAATACACCTATAAAAAAGGATCACTGAATCAAGACTTTAACAAATCATCAACTTACCAAACTGCAGGCAGCACTCCCATGTGGCAGCGTTGCTATCTCGTTCCTTTTTTCTTCCTTGGTTCACTGCGCCTTTTTAAGGCGCTGTGTCCTGCAGTAACCTGGCGTGCCAGGTCGACAGGAACTTGGGATCCGAAAAGTGAGCGCTTTACACATTCAAATATTTCTATACTACAACTATATGTGTATCCAAAGGTATAGCTGTAGTATAAATGAACATACATATATATATATATATGGTATATATATATACACATATGCAAATATTTAAAGTAAAAATAAACAAATAAAGCTACACAAATACATCGGATGCATCATCATATGATATATAATCATATGGGATGGCCAAGCATCCCATGGCAGCTGTTATTGTCTATGAATCGTTCGAAGAAGAACACACAAAAAACAAGGATATTTGAACCCAAATCAATGTTAAATGGTTTACCGTGTTTTGAGATTTCAACTATATCAATGGTTATCAGGAACATGTGGTTTAACAAAACATATGGTTAACCTATGTTCAGAATCACCTCTGAAATCGCAACCCACATTCAATCATCCTCATCAATCATCATTCACACCCATCTTTCACCAATCTGTCACCATCATCCCGTCATCCTTCACCATCACTGGCCCGCCTCGGTGCTCATCGTTGGAGGCCCGCGTACTCCGTGACGGTCCGTTTGGAGTCACGTTGATGCGCCAGCAGCGGCGCCCCGCCGCTGGCAGTGGAGTCCTTGGAGGGCGACGTCACCGCCAGGCTGTACCTGGCGCTGGGGGGTCAGTGGTCACTGGCACGGTGGGTACTGCAAATCTCAAAGTGAAAGAATTGGTTTACACTCACTTTGAGATAAACAGAGTACAACCATTGTGTAATATAACCAATTCTGGGTCAACAGAGTTGATATAACAGAGTGGATAATCAACAATATAAGTTGACAGAGTTAATATAACCAATTCTGGGTTCGTAGCGGTGAACAATGGGGAAGAAGTAAGTGAGTTCGTTTGATGGATCTTGAGAAGGTGAAAATCGCCACCCCTGCCCCCCTCTTGGGTTTGTACTGGGTTCGGAGGCCTCCAATACCCACCACTTTGCGCCAAACCAAGTCACCATGACGCACAGCTCGACTCCCAAAGATTGGAGGGCGAGGCTTGGCCAACAGTGAACTGACAGGAACCATTATTCTGTGTAGACAATCTATGTATTTATATTGAAATGTGTAAACAAATAAATAAATATAAATATATATATATATGCATAAATCAAAATTTGCATCATTACATATCATGTGTCAGCAAACAACATGTAAGCGGTTTGCAATTGACCTTCAAGCCTTCATTGACTATCACTCTTAGCCATCATGGATAATCATAAAATTACCCCACGTCACCAACCGATCATCAAAGTAGGGTTTAAACATCATTAACCAGCACCAAGCATCATCAACCATCCATTCACCGTCCATTCACCATCCATTGACCATTATAGATCACCGTTAGATCTTTTCGGAATTTTACCCAAATCACCAATGGTGAAACACAACCAGCATCAACTATCAATCAGTATCAGTATCAACCACATCATCAACCAACCATCATCAAACCTGATTGACCAATATCATGCACAGCAACCAAATGGTTGCTGGTTGTCTTTGAATGCCCTTGGTTATCAATCCCTGCGCTAGCAGTTATTGCAATCTTCATTCAATATCTTCAAGCATCACTGATTGTCAGCCATTGCTGACGGCCATTAGCCCTTCAGAGCCACACATGGCATGTTTTAACCATCAGTATCAATCATCGTACTGTAGTTGGTACTGGTTTATCCCTATTCCTATTCCTATTCTGGTTGGTGGTTTCAACCCCTAGGCAAAAAATCAGTCAACCAACCAACCATTTTTTAGTACTATGGGGAAAATGAAATATGTTTAAAACCACCAGCGAAGTATTAGTCATTATCCCCTGTCACTAAGCTTGATCAACCATCAATGAACACTGTGTGTGCCAAGGTCACCTGCGAAGCGGTTGGCTCGACCTCGGATGGCAGCTGGAATATGTATGACACGATCTACATATCTATGTGAAAGCATACTCACATGTGGATATGTCTGTATGAGTGAATGACTATATATACACATAATGATGATAGCAATGATATTCAATGAGAACATATTTCTCCATACAGTATGTGTATTGATATAAAAATTCGAACACACACATATATATATATATATTAGACACATATGCATGTAGTGTAGAAATATTTTTACATATATGTATATATGTACATGCATATGAAACCGATAATGAAACTTCAGTATATGCACATTTGAACAAAGGTGCAAATTCCAGAAGACACCGGAAAACCTAGCTCTGAAAGAAAGGTCTGACCCATAAGGTTGCTGTGGCCACATGATTTCCCTCAGCTACCGCCCCAAAGTTACGTTCATTGCTACACATTCCCAAAGTGCGTTACCGTAATCCCCGCTAAACCTGGCAACTGGACTCAAAACAAAACGATATTAAGAATCTGATGGTTGGTTGATTCTGCGTTTGATTCAACCAACATCAAAGACGTTGTCGTCTCTACCATGATCGCTGGATATATACGACCAAATGTACACGCCCCATTTCAGGTTGTCCTAAAATGCCCTAAGCTCTACCTCTCTGCGATTGGTCGCATTACTTTGGATTGGACGATGTGACTGGACTTTGAAGGATATCTGATGTGAGCCAAGGTTGGCTGATTGGTTGGTCGGTTTGGTGAGCGTTTGGGTCCGGTAGTCGATGAGCAACAATCGTAGAAGCAAAATGATGATACAAGCGTGCTCAATATGCAGTATACCCCTGTTTTGGACATTGCGTTTATCAACAGGGATCATCCGGGGGAATAATATACATAACATATATATATATATAAATAAATATATATATATATATACATATGTATATATATATATAAATATACATATATAAATATACATATATAATTATATAATATCTAAATTAAGGCTCCAGTAACCAGTTGGATCAACAAAACGCATCAACATACAAGAGATGGCCCGGGGATGGCCTAAATAAGCAACCAAGCCGAGCAAACTTATGACTTTCGCTGAACCTTAGTATCAAGCGCGATTAACCACCAATGAACAATCATTGAGCATGAATGAAGAATGAATAAACCATGAGTTAACGGTGAATGAATCATACAATAGATATTAGTTCTATCTTGAGACCATGAATTCGCATGAATTCACCCTACATCAACCATCTGTTTACTACCCTTTGATTATATAATCAACCGCAACTTCACCCAAATTGCACACCCCCAGCCCACAAGGATGTCACCACAGGTCGCTGCCGCCACCACCAAGTTGCGGGGCATCAATCTGAGGTGCCTGGCATGGTGGTGAACCATGGTTAAATATCAGCTAGTCTGGTTGGTGGTTTCACCCCGTAAGAAAAATATGGTTCAACCCATCATTTGTTAATAATTAGAGAAAATAAAACATGTTTGAACAAAAACAACTAGTACTGACTGGTCAAGAACCTGGTCGTTAGTCTTCAGTCTTCAGGTGACTATGGTCAATTGACCATCTTATCTTGAGATTCTGTATATGCTGGTTCTTGAACGCAAAAAACCTGGATTTATCCAAACTGCTTTTGCATATCGTGTCCAAGATCACCGATGGAGACTCTGAAAGAGCAAACAACCATCACTAACCACCACCCACCAGCCATACAATACGAACCACCACTAACCACCACCTTCCACCGATGTGCAGTGCAGCAGATCGCATGCTTTTAGCAGAAGTGACGGAGAACTGCTGCAGTTTCGCGTGCACAAAGCGTGCCATGGCAGTTGGGCCACCTCTGTCTCTCCAACCATCCCCAACTGGCCCCAGGGTTAGCTCCTGTGATATTTCACCATGCCTAGTTGCACCCCTGTAAGGTAGCTGGATGAACCCTATACTAACCATGATCAGTTTCCACTTATATATCTGACTGTAAGTATCCTGATCTCCAAGTAGGGAAACCCCCACTAAGGCGTCTAGAGGATACCACTATGGCCATAGCAGTTCCACCAACGTGTTCCCTGCGCCTTTTTGCTGAGCTCGTCTTTGTAGGCCACCAAACAGGCGAAGACGGAGTTTCTCAATGAAGCGCTAAGGGCCTCATGGTGAAGACATGTAAACACCGATGTAGCTCATGGGTCGACCGCGACTCAAAAAACAAATACATCGAAGTGCTCCAACCCGCAGGTAGAGAGTGGTGAACACTTGTGAACTATCACATTTGACAAATTAGCTGGTAGATATACCATGGTAAATTCGGGCCATTTTACTACTTGTTAGCTGCAACACCATCATGTGAACCAAACCGTTCATAAGTAGCAAGGCTTCATCATGCACCTATTTCTGATAGCTGTAAGGATTATGTGCCTGACGGCATCCGCCAAATGACACCACCTGAGAATGGAGCTGGAGGGACATCACAATTAGAGCAAACGAAGATTTCTAATGCTTATAGTTATATAGCTATATATATATATGTAAAAAAATATATATATATATGCATATATAGCTGTACAGAAGAGTCACAATGCCTGATTATAATAGTAATTCTTCATAACAAGACCTATTGGTTATATCAACGAGTCAATGTGATTACTATGCTTATACTGATACTTATATAGCTATACCCATCGTGTGAACATTCGTTGTACCTGTATATCCCCGTTGGTTTCAGGGATCAATTGGTTACATCAATCATACTAGTGGCTGGTCGCTCATACCCATGGGTTGGTGATACCCATTGGTAGGTTGTAACATGTGGTTGGTTACACCCACAGGTTATACCCATAGGTGATAACACGTTATAGCCATTGGTCAACCTAATCAGTTTAAATCCTTAACATCCTATCACTACCTGCACCTGACTCAGCTACCTGCGCCTTTTGGAGAGTTCCCTGGCGCCAGTTGATGGCTCCCACACGTTGACAAGACCGAACAAAGCCCAACGGTTTCAGGTGGGGATGATGGTTCTACACATAGCTAAGCGGATAAACCAAACAAGCAAACAAACCAACACACACACACACAAACTAGCTAGCAAACATGCAAAACAAGTCAAAGCAACACAAACCTCAATAACTGAGACATGAAAACCAACGCACGCAAAACACACACACACATCGAACAAACAAGGCGGAACAATTAAATATTGTTTTCAACACAACACCAATCAAAGAATCACAACACCAATCACCAGAAACCAACAGCACCGATCTCCAAGGTCGACCGAGGTGCCACCTCTGGATCAAAGAGAAAATCCACGTAGTCTCGCTTTTGATCTTCCACCGCATCGTTGAAGTGCTTCTCAACTGCCTTGGCAAGGCGATGCCAGGCCAGGTGTGACCGCATGTCGCACAACAACTTGTAGCAACAGATGGATGTTGGGCATCTCAAACACCACAGGCAACAAATGCAAAACTTCTGCAGGTCTCTAGAAATGAACAACATGTTACAAAGTCATACAAATTACATCTTTGGAACTCCGATCTCGACCCGCAGAAACGAACGAAACAGTGGAGTGCTACCAGCCACGACATGAAGGTCAAGCTATCCATCTCCGAGCGAACAAACAGCTGCTCCTTCACCAAGTTGCCGTTCGGGCTTTGGAGATGATCGTCGAATCCTGGCCGCAGACGACGGGAAGCTGCAAAAAAATGCGGTGATCCTGGGATTCGACAGGGTGATCCATGCGCCAGGGTTCACAATTTGCTATTTCTCAAGCCATCAGGGACCCCTAAAATGGGAGTTTTGTCAAATGGATGGTTTGTCACTAACAACGGCTTGTACAAAGGCTGATTTGGAGGTACCCTGATTTTAAGAAATCACCATTCAATCCATGGATAGTGATGATTCTTTCAGGCCGACTCTCACAATTTGTTGGCCCTTGAACCACAAAATGTAACAAGCAAACTCCTCGATCTTTGGCTGACTGACATGATCATGGTGTTGATCTTTTTGCAAACGCTTTGCTTTCAGACTTTGATAATGGAGCAAAACGACACGTCAATTTTTAAAGCCCCACTTCTCTCGCTCTTTTGCCATGCGCACACAATAATCGTGCAAAGATCTTGTTCATGTGCTGAACTGCATGCGAACACATATTCATTCATAATATGAGCCTCTGTTTCTATAACCCTCTGTATGTATTAATGAATCTTTCTTGTCTCTCAATATGAATATACTAAAATATATATATATATATATATATATATAGTGACATTTATATTAACACATCGGTTAGCCTCTTTGTCTGTGGCCTGGTTGGGGCTATTTCTAAAATATCTAGAGCTATTCCTTGATCCAGTGGGACTATTTCTAAAATGTCTAGAACTATTCCTTAATCCAGTGGTGAATTTTAAAGATTATCCAGAATAAGCCTTTGTAGTATTGATAGCCCTTCTCCCTCAGACTCATGGCTCCGAAGCATGAAAAACGAATGATGTTGATGCCAAAACAAAAATGGGTCATGAACATGTGGGATACCTGGAGTTGCACTGGGGCCGGCTTTGCATCTGCAGCTGCTTCCACCCAGATTTTTTCTCTCCCGGTCTTTGTCAAGACTGCTGGTCAGCATTCCAACACCAGGGGCAATCTTCTCCCTTCAGTTGGAAACTCACTGGTGTTAGCTAGTGGTGGCCATTGTTCCATATCAAAGGTGTGATAGCAAAACCGCCATGCCGCAATGCCCAGCATCGGCATTCAGTCCAAATATTCTGGGTGACACCGGCACGCAGCAGGGTTTCTTCTTACACAAATCATGTTGCAGTGATTTGCAACTTTGATATGATATCACCCAACTCACTAGCGGTTTAGTTATAGTCAGAGCCATAGTCATAGTCATAGTTGTAGTCGTAGTAGTATAGTCATGAGTCATAGTCATTGACCAGCGTACAAACATCAAATCAAATCAAATCTGTTGAATGCAGTGGCCTTGTCCAAGCTGGGAACTTTGCAAAGCTTTGATCAGTCATTAGTCACTAGCCAAAGCCTGGATCCAACTGAAGTTAGATCAGAATTGAGATTTGAGCATGTGTCCAACCCAATTGCTTTCACAGCCCATTGATTGTGGCGCAAGCAGCTTGTGCATGGTTTCCTTCAGCCGATGTGCCAATGTGACAAGATGGATTGGCTTCACCATCCAGATTGCAGGAAAACAAGCGTCTGCAACGTTCCATGGCAAGAATTGTATTTGATACACTGATACAATCTGTATAATCTTGTGAGTTTCATGTCCCCAATGTCAAGTTGCATTCCCCTGCACTGGCGCCAAAACTCCCAGCATCAAAGCGAACGGAGCTTCGTTGCACGTTGCTAGCACTCAGCTCATCAAAGTCCTGGCCGGAGCCATGAAATGAAAAATGGATGTCAGACCTAGACACCAAAGCTAGATCTGGTCAAGTTGAATCTGAATCCCTAAGAAAAAAGGATGTGACACTGACGAGTCAGACCTAGACGTCAGTAATTCCCTTCGCATGACAGATTCATTGAGTTCAAAGCATGCCACGCCACACCTTTAGTGCCTGTATGAAGTAAACTCGATTGAATGGGTTGAAGTCTACAATACAATCTGTGATGACAATATGTGTTGCAATAAGCAGTACGTGTGCGATAAAACAAACCCATGCCTGTGGTCGAAGGGTCCATTAGCCCAACTATGACGACTACCCCGGCTGGGTAGTTGTCAGAGTTCGGATAATGAGTCCAAGACATCCACAGCGCCTGGTGGAGAGCAGTGTCAATGGCATGATGTCTATCATTGGAATGCCAAACACTTCATTTGTCATACCATCGATTCTCACTCAGTGCCGGTGGCCCTGAACCCAGTCCTTGGGGAGCAAACCGAATCCAATGAAGAGCCTGGCACGCGCGATAAAAAACGAAGCCATTCAAGAAGGCAATCAATGAGCGCAATGTGACATGGTCAGGAGTGGGTGCCAAACAAGCGGGGTTCAACCTGGCAAGTGGGAGAGCACACTCTGGCCAATCATCCACTTTTTCCCCCTCTTTGCAATGCGGCGCTGCGCAGTTGGCAATTGCCTTTCAAAAAATCTGGCCCAAGCTTGTGGTGAACTGCGGTCTTTTTCCACACACACCTTTTTCCAATTTTAAGCTGATGATATTGTCTAGCTGGTGATTCTCAGGGAGCTAAGGAGCCAGGGATTTAAAGGGGGAGCTAAAGAGCTACAAGGAGTGGTGAAACCAGATGGTAGTTGTTGTTTGATGTTGTACCACATGGCCGCGGTTCACCCTAACGAATCGCGGTGGCTTCTTGCCAAGAGATCAGAAATCCTGGAAGTTCAGTCGGTAGGCACATAGAGCCATCACGGTGGATCCTGCGCATGTACAGGCCTTCCACTGAGAACCTCAGAGAGAATGATTTCAAGATCTTCATGAAGATGTCATCCACTTCAAATCATTTCAGCTGTTGAAGCCAAACATGATGCAATGAAGCAATTGAGCTGAGGTCGCAGCAGGATCTGCTCCAAGGTCGTGGCACGTGTCACCAGACCCGTGGCGGTCCGGAACATCATGCCCGGGTCACGGGTGGTCACCACGCACTCGAACCTTAGGTGACTGCGTGCGATGGCACCATCTGCAGTATGAAGATGAATGGATCAACTGGCCAGTTGGCTGTCAATCATGGACCAACCTCCCACATCTGAGATCGAAGCAGCTGTCCATCAATGCGGCCGCCCTTCATCATGGCAACCACCCGCGGTGCCTACGCAAGAGTCCGCGGACTAATCTGACTGTCTTACTCATGATTACTCATGCAATTTGGCAATGATCCATGGACATGGATTTCCTGACTTCATGCAATTTCCAAATCCTGCTTGTGGGACCATGGCATCGCTCTGCAGGAATCGGACGGCCTGCAAGTCAAGAACCACTGAACCAAAGGGATGAACCAAAATGTCAAGAACCAAAGGCCAAAGGCATGAATTTCTAGCATGTCTATTAGAAGGGTATAGGCATAGGTATAGGGATACACCTGGCTCCTTAGATCCTTCCCAGCCAACAGCCAGTTTTGGCGCCTCATAGACACCACGCCAATGCACTTCTCGCATCAGCAAGTCACCCCACATCTGCTGCAATCGGCCCATCGCCATCCTGCGGGAGCAATGGAGAAGATCAAAGATCCATACAAACCAGAAATTACAATTTCCATTTGAACAAATTTCCAGTTGTATGGTCAATGAATGGACGCACATAATTTCAATTCAATGCAATGCTTCAAAATTGCCGGTGTCCTCAGCTGTGGATGGTCTCGGCAAACCACCGTGTTGGCAACGAAGCCCTCACCTGCATGCGTGCAATGGGTTGAAGGTCAACAATGGGTGTCACATATGACAATGACAGTGAGGGCCCTGAGGGCGATGATATGCGATGATGATGATGATGATGATGATGATGATGATGATGATGATGGTGATGATGATGATGATGATGATGATGATAATCATGATGACAATGATCATGATCATGAATCATGAGGATGATGATGATGATGATGATGATGACGATGACGATGATGATGGACAATGATGATGGTGATCATGATGATGATGGGTATCAGCACCCTTGCCTCGCCTGATGCAACAACCTGGAAGGTCATAGGCTGCAGCTCGAAGCACGGCGCATCCATGGCAGAAAGAGGAAAGAAAAAAAAACAGAAGAGAACACGGTCGGTTCTGAGCCAAGCCGCCAGACATGCATCCAAGGTGACATCATGATCACCAAGCCAGCAAGCTCAATGATGAATGGTCATGAATCATGAGTCATGATCAATCAAATGAAGCAGATCCAATGGGACATCAGCATGGTGCTTGCATCATGGAATCCAATCCACCTGCCACCCGGCACCAAGCAAGCCCAATGACCTTGGCAGGATGCTCTGCTGCCCATAGTGGCCATAGCCATAGCGCAGGTCTGGCCTTGACAGCAGGAGAAGCAGGCCAAAGCAGAGGGGCCCAGGTCAATGGACAATGGGGGTGCACATGGGCACTGAGGTTGAACAAGGTGGATCAGTTTCATCACTCAATGAACATCAAATCATCTGAATCTATTAAGCTGAATCGCAACATATCGCAGACATTCATCTGCTAACATTCATCTGAATCTGTGAATGTACTTGATGGGTATGCAATGGTGTGCATGAATAAATGGTGTTGTGTACAAGCCACAAACCGCAAACTGCAAACCTCTTTTGGGGTGCTTCTGAAGCCTCAAACGTTCCAAGCTTTGGTCAAAAACACCAGCCCACATGGAGAATCTGGCTGAGAGCAGGACATTCCCACCACAGGCCAAGCCTCAGGAGCGAAAGCGTGCGGAACAATGGCCAACAGCCTAGCACATGGGAGATACTAAGATGTCAATCAACCTATCAACCTATCATTCACATCATCATATCATCAAGTCATATCAATATCCTTTATAGGATCCTTGGTGGGAAAGCCAATGCTAACTTGGAACTTGGGACCCTGGACGCAGCACCACCACCATCCTGCTCGCTACATGTACATGCTCAGAAATGGGGGAAAAGGACATGGACCAATGGCCCAAGCAAGCCAATCATCGCTCAGTACGGGCTTTTTTCCCAATCACCGCCACCATTGTTGAAAGTCTGGCCGTGACCCGCTTGCAGCGCTGCTGCTGCTGCTGCTGCTTGGGTTGTGCTGCTGCTGGTGCTGCTGGTGCTGATGCTGCTGCTGGTGCTGCTGCTGGTGCTGCTGTTGCAGCTTCCTCCACCTCCTCTCACATCCCCCCTTCGATTTCTTCTTCTTGAAAACCTGCACCTCCGCTTGCCTCTTTGACTTGTACTGCCACAGAGCTGACAACGGCAAGGATTTCCATGGGGCACCCTTCACCTTCACACCCAACTCCCTGTCCACCTTCGCCATATCCATCTCATCCTCCGCCCCATCCTCCTTCTCCAAATCCACCTCCTCCTCCTCCGCCCCATCCTCCTTCTCCAGATCCACCTCCTCCGCCACCTCCCCATCCTCCGCCCCGTCCTCCTTCTCCAGATCCACCTCCTCCGCCACCTCCCCATCCTCCGCCCCATCCTCCTTCTCCATCTCCCAAAACTCATGTCCCTCTTCCCCTTCACCACCCCACTCCAAGCCAGCTTCCTCCTCCAAAGTCCTCACATCCAACTCCAACTCCCAATTCAACTCCAAATCCCTACCCACATCCTCCTCCAAACTCAAGCCCTGCCCCAAATCCTGTTCCTCCTCCAGCTCAACAAGCTCCAGCCCACAACTCGGTGTCTCGGCTGTCTCGGACATGGCACAGAAACGTTGACAGGACACCAAGAGAAAAGATGTGAAGTGGTGTATCGTATTGGTGGATGATGAGTGTGTGGTGTGATGGCTGGCATGGTGTAGGAAAATTTGTTGTGGTTTGATCTTGGGAAGATGTCTGCCAATCAGCATTGCCCAGCAGTTCTGTGGTTTGCTCTTACAGTATGGGATCAATGAAAGGGTGATGGATGAAAGTGGAATTGCTTGATAAAGAAAGCTCAAAGAGATGGATGCCATGATGCTGTAAGCTTTCTGTGAGCCAAAGGATCAGAATGAAATCACCCCAAAATTAAACCACTCAAATGCACTGACATGCCCTGACGCTTTGTGTCTGAGGTCTGGACTGATTGTGTGACATCTGCCAAATGCCATTGCCACACGCCCAAACATGCTGATCTGATAAAATGCTCTTGCTTATGTGTGTCATGCCATTGAAGAATTCTAATTGTTTCTATTTGTGGCCCCAAAGAATCTCAAATTCTAATTGTCCTGAAGAGTTGCAACTCAATGAATGCCTTGCCCCCTCAATGGAAAGAGCTTGAGCTCGGAGGTGATGCAGGGCTGACGTTCTGTGTCATGCTAAAAGATGTAACTCAATGAAAGGGTCAGAAACACACATGATCCAAACACTGGGAAAATTTAAGGAATAGTCCTGGGATTTTTAAGAATAGTCCTGCAAATGCCAAGGAATAGTCCTGCCAAATTCACAGAAACACTAAATAAAGAGGCTAAGGGAGGTCTTAATATATATAAATATATATACATATATTGTATCTATTCATTTTTTGATTTACACAGATTCACTCTTGCAATGTTTTTGTATACCACTATACATACATATACGTACATACTCTGTATAAATCTGAATGCAGGTGCATATATCTACAACTGCATGTTGAACATATGCGGAAAGACGTGTCCCACGATTCCAAATCCGCAGAATGGCGAAGCCGCAGCCGACCTGGGTATTTTCCATCATGGTTTGGAGTGCCGCAAGAGTCAACCTTGGAAACGAGGAGGGACAGCAACTGGTCGGGTGGTTTCAACACTTTTGAAAAATATTAGTCAACCGAACATTACTTAATGATTTATAGGGAAAATACAAAACGTTTAAAACCACCAGCACAACAAGATTCATTCAACTAGGCCACATCCATCGGTAGACCTTCCCTAACGACCAGAACTTGGATCAACTTAGACGGAGTTGTAGAACTATGCTTGGATCAACTGATAACATTGTCAGGAAGAATGCACAACATAACCAATCAAATGTATACCATATATGCATACACTGCATACACAAACACACATACTTGTACATCTGCATGCAAATAAACCAACCAAAGATGATGCAGCCAGATAACGCAACAAAACAAGTAGTCCCCATACCTAGATAATCGGCAAAGCGGTGCAAAGTGGGTCTATAGAATCCGAAATAAATTGGTAGAGGTCTATGCAATATGTTATTACCTCATTTCTACATAGGGATCAGGGTAGTGGAGAACCAGCCAGGACGGTGAACAGTGCATTCCATGTGTGAACGAACCCAAGTACATGTGGGTAAGTGTTTCATGTTTTTGTTGGTTGTTGCACTCTTTTTCAAATAGAAATAAATGATATGCATGACCCATGATATGCATGTGAATGACAATACACATGCATGATCATGTATGTTTATATAGTGTAGATTAAACACGGACATGTTTATACAGCCATCTGTGATCAGAGTATGTATACATGTAAGTACAGAAAACACATACCACAACACTTTGTGCATGCAAACATACGCATCATATAGTTGTGCATACCTAGTTTGTTCATACATGGCATTACATATGTAGAACAATAAACATGTATATGGCTTCTGAGGGCCGAAAAAATCTGACAGTACGCATTGGCCGCGTTGAAATGTTTGGCAGTGACCCATGTCCATCACTAAGCAACTATTCCGCTGCATGTCTCTAATTACTCCACTGTAAGTCCTTCTGCAACAAAACATTCCAGTGTGACACCAACAAACTCTCCTTGCCGCCCCTGCCTATAGTTGCTGACAATGAACACCACTCCAGCCAGAATGTCCTTCTGCAACAAAACATTCCAGTGTGACACCAACAAACTCTCCTTGCCGCCCCTGCCTACCCAAGGACCTTGCCCCAACCATCCCTTGCGGATCCCTTTCCGATCTAAGTGATGAACTTCGCGGCCCTCTTGGGCTTGATCAGCACCACTTGCGGTCGCACGCTCTTCCTCAGCTGGGTGGTCTACAAGGTCCAGCTGCAAATCATCAGCTTGCATGGATGATACCATTGCTGTTCCAAGGCTTTTCCTAGCAGAATTTGGGATGGCAAATGGGTGTACCACCATGGATATGGACAGGGTCACTTATAGCTGGATGACTGTGCAATGAAGAGAACCGAACAGGTAATGAAGTCATACAACTCGCGGTGTAAAGGCCCAGAGATTACAATTCAATGGAGAGTGGTGTTCTTCACACTTCCATCTTGCCTCTACACCAATTGGGCCGAGTAATCGATTTGTAGTCAACTCCAGCCGCCAAGCAGCGGAGTTTGGTGGCGGAAGTGCTTGAGCCTGAAAAAAAAACAAATCTTATGAATTCTTATCATACATATTGAGCATGCTCGTACTGTATATCTATAGAACTTATCTATACAACGTAAATTCCAATGCACACCCCGCAAAAGAATTGCAACTATGAGCTGTTTGACCAGAACAACTTCAAAGCTGCATACCTAACGATGGTTCTTCAATATTCTTCATAGAGATTGCAAACGACTGTGTTTGGGCCATGTCTCATCAGCTCAATGTTGTGCTGCAAGCGCTCTTGGGTCTTCTCGGCCATTTTCATGTTCCTAGCGCCAGCGCCGGTGCTGGCGATCTGCAGTTCTGCTGGTAAACCTGACCCCATGAGGACGTGAACACCCACCAGAGCCGTGACAAGTATCGACTAGCTATATATCAGTTGGTTGATTTGCTGGCAGTGGCATGCCACGCTAACTAACCACTGGCAGCTTATGACATTCGAGTGAATCGACTGAGTGCAGCATATTTGGCTTCTCACGTCATTGGCTGTTGCTCAAAAAAGGGGTACCAAAGGGTCCGCAACGATCATTGCTGGACACAGAACAAAAAGATGGTCACTTGCATGCTGGGTAGCACAACCATCTACACCCATCAGCCAACACGCGTTTTTGGCGCATTGCTGAGGTAGTACGATGCCCCTATGAAGACCGATCAACCAGACTTGCATGATCATATAAATGCATGCACGGGTCCGGTTCATGCATGTCATGAGTACATTAAAAACTTCCATGAACTTCCATGTATTGGATCAAGATCATTTCTTATGGTGATTTCATTTCGCTCGATGCCACGTTCCCATTGACAGCCAAACAGTGCCGATCCAACGCTGACTCGGCGGATGACTGGCTGCCAGCACTGGATGGCCCCGGATGCCTCTTGGTGTCCGCGAGCTCCTTCATGCGTTCGATCTCCTGTTCCTGGACATGGCAATTCACAAACGGTGCGAGCTGTGAAGTTCGGAATGCTTCCATTGTATTGGCTCACTCAGCAGATGGTGAAGCACTCAGAATGAGTGGCGTCACTGGTGGCATCACTGGATCTTGGGTGGGTCTATCCCATGGTCACCCAGCAGAAGTCTTCACCAACCACCGCCATTGGTGGACAGCTCAGCGTGAAGCGTCGATCTTGCTGCAACCAAGTGGCTGTTTGGGTCACCTCGTGTTGCCGGAAACGCGGGTGCTTTGCAGTGAGCCATGGCCATCCATGGGTCGATATCAACCGTAGATGGCTCCCCAAGTGGGGAATAGTTGGGTACAGCTATACCACTGGTTTAAATATTAGCTATGAACTGGCTATGAACTATACTAGTTACGCAATACTATTCATTCAACTATAGTTAAGTGCCATTTACATCTGTTTACAGAGAAATTCAACTATAGCTAAGTGCCATTTACCGAACATATCAAAAATCAGGTGATTAAGTGGGACGATGAGGGACACGTCTTCTTTGGTTGTTGATGTTGCGTCTGTTGGGCCCTGATTTCGCCAAGCCCATGGGAAGCTGCCGGTGCTGGGACCAACTCGCTAGCCACGTCGAAACACATGCGTTGTTAGCTACTATAAAGGGATAGTAAGCATCAATTATTGAGGATACACTAGCTATATGGTTAGTTGATCAATGGTTGATATATAGTGGTGTGCTGTACAAGGAACGAATGTACGTATTTCTTTTTTTGCTCCTGTTTGCCACAGGTCTCTGCACTTGCTGTAGAAATATTTTGTTAAGTACGTATGTATGTATGTATGTATGTATGTATGTATGTATGTATGTATGTAATGTAATGTAATGTAATGTAATGTCATGTCATGTCATGTCATGTCATGTCATGTCATGTAATGTAATGTAATGTAATGTAATGTAATGTATATAATGTAATGTAATGTAATGTAATGTAATGTAATGTAATGTAATGTAATGTAATGTAATGCAATGCAATGTCATGTCATGTCATGTCATGTCATGTAATGTAATGTAATGTAATGTAATGTAATGTATGTATGCATGTATGTATGCATGTATGTATGTACGTACGTATGTATGTCCCGAGGTGTTTTCACATAGGTATGTATCTATAGAGTTATAATGAATTATACAGCACACAAGCAGTACATCACGTATTTTCATACATGGCTGTGGGTCAAAACCCCGTACCCCTGGTTCCCCATCATTGACCATTGGTTTCCCTATAGAATGGTTGGTCATTATCCCCCATGACTGGTTGGTTAATATTGACCCATAGCCACATATGTAAGCATGACTTTCACCGCTCACCACAGCCCCCCATGAAGAAACCACGGGACGGATTCCAGCCCTTGGCAGCGCCAAGTGTCAATCCCAGCCATGGTTCGGGAGCGCTCCAGTTGAGCCCTTGCCTGCCACTAGGTGTCACCAGGTGCCACCAGGTGCCACCCGGCATCTTGTGATTTCTTCTGGCATTGATGCAGGAAAGTTTGTTTCCAAACATAATATGTAAATTCATGATCATGCAGCTTGTCTTATTTCACACTTGTAGAACAGCTTACCAGGGCTGCCGTGTCGTGCTCCCTGATCATGATACTTGTTGCTTCACAGGGGTTCCCAAAACGGTGACCAGCAGAATATGTTTTTGACATAGCTAACTTCCTGAATCAACTATCAAAGTTGGGGTAACATCTATGTCCGCCATACTCATGCTGCAAGCACCGGCTTATGGGTAGCCATTTGAGCGAATTTTCAGGATTCCTTCCACTGGTTGCAATAACGATGGATGACCCTTTCAATGCCTCAAATCATCAAGCCACCTCTTGGTGTACCCCGCAGCCAGCTTCAACATGCTTAAACCAGCTTCAGCTTCAACATGATGAATCAGCTGGCTAACCACAAGTAATCAACACGATTAACCAGTTCACTAACCACGAGCAACCACCGATGTCCGTAGCCCCCAACTTCACACCTCAGGAGAATTCTTCACCGCGTCGAGAGCAACTTTGCGCAAATCACTGGGAACATACTGCAGGACCTGTCGGCCAAGGGACCGTTGTGATGCCATGGAACACCCGGACTCAGGTCCGGTGGAGTCACGAAACAAAATGCCGCGTTCACATGGCATGGAGTGTACCATCTAAGGATACTGTAGTAGGACTTTGCAAAAACAGGACCAGGGTACGGTGTTGAGGTCTACAGCCTATGCCTCTCTCTGCAGATTCGTGATGGCCCAAAAAGCTTTCTCCTGAAACAAGAACTTCAGGTCATCCACAAGGCAGCATACTACACGGACACATAGGGAGAGTATGGGTCTCAAAATGTCCCAAGAGGCGACCCTGATCAATGAATTGGAGAAAACATGTGCACATGTATTATACATACCATGTTTAGGCTCCATAATTTGATCCCATGGCCTATTTTCGGCACAGCCTCCACAGCCTGTTGTCTCCCCTTAGCTGCTTGTATTTGACGATCATTCTTGCTGCCACGCATGTGATTGCTCGTATCACTCCTATGTATATTGTACACCACTTGCAATGATTCTAGATACATGATGCTCTACATACTTTGATATCCAATCGTATTTCAACAACAAAATATGTTACAACCATTGTTACAAACTTTAATGGCTGTGGCGATTATTGGTTCCATTTCCTTTTTAGTATCATCACCAAATTCATTTATTATTAAGCAACAATTGTCATTATTAGCATTTATTAGCTAATTGCTTGGTTGAGAATGTTCAATAATGGTTATCAATGGTTAAAATGACTATAAATGCTTAGTAATGCTTCATGAGGGTTGCTAATGGTTGAACATAATTAATTACTAACGCTCATAAATGGTAATCACTAGATATTCATGGTTCACAATGGTTCAACGCGGTACTGAACTTGGATCATTTTGTATCATGAGGCATATCGAGCAACACTATCAATTATGCACAGGAACTATCAAAAAACTGTGATAATTTCACATGAACTATCACAAAAAGACTTGATCATTTCGCATAAACCATCACAAATAAACTTGATACTTTCGTAAAAACCATGACAACTGAACTTGATAATTCCGTCGAAACCACCACAAATGAACTTGATCATTGTATAAATAAAAAAACTATACATACATATATATAATTATATATATATATATATACATACATATATATATATATATGTATCAAAATCTTGGAAATTATCAAAATCCAAGCTTCCAACTGCTGGACTGCGACCGCTGCGCCTTTGGACTGCTGAGCACCGCCTTTTCCACGATGTCCTTCTTGGTTTGCATTGTCTCCTGAGGAGCTTCCCCAGCGTCGCTTCGGGATCTCAACGTTGGTCGGTTCCGCTGGGTGGAACGCGTGGCTCTAATGATGGCATCGTCATCGTGATATTTAGTGATGTTTGGTTCATGGTGAGATCATGTTTCCACCAACCCTAAATCTGTCAGCCAGCTGGGAAAGAAAACATGTTGATATGTTGAACCATCTTTCCCCAAATCATTGCTGATCCCTGAAAAAGAATGAACCGATTTTCCAACCGCAAATGTAAGAAGAGTCATCAATCACCATCAGGTGAACAAGTACTTACCCGTCACTTCGCCTTTCACAAGTATATTGGTTTTATCACCATTTCATCACGGTTCATTCATTAATCACCATAGTTAGCCATAGTTAAAACTTTATAACCCACCTAAGTATAGCTATATCCATCAAAACTGGTAGTTGACCTAGCTGTATCTGAAGCATAGATCATTGATGGTTACCCTATCCTAGGGAATTAATAACATGTAATAAGCTTCTCTATATTACCCTACCATTGAAACTACATTGAGGGTAACTACCGGTAACTTAAGGTATCAATACCTACCAAGTTACCCTGCTAGGGACGACCGGCCAGGGTATCATCACCGGTAACCGGACCGCCTCTCCCGGTCTTGCGGCCAATTCTCCGGGGCGAGTTTGAATGCCTCACCATCTTGTGCCACGGCAGCCAGGACCACCGTCTCATCTTCCAAGGCGGGGCCCTGCGACCGATGGATGAGGAGATCTAGGTACTGACGTGTGTGCGTCATAGTATGGTGGCTAATCATGGGGAAAACCATGGGATTTTCTAGGGATATTTCTTGTATTAATGGTTATTATGGTGGTTTGATGGGGGATTATGATGGTTGACAATAGGGGATTCAAGTTGTTAATGATAGGGGATCACCGACACTAGTGTGCCACATATGGTGGTTCATCAAAATCAGGGTCCCCTCCTGAAGATCAACCCAATGGAAGTAATGTCATATATGGTGGTTTACCAAAATGGGGGAACCCCAAAAAAATAATTGGTTTGATAATGTAAATGGTTCATAAAGTGGATGATAACTGAGGGTTGGGTACCCCTATGTCGAGAAACACCCAGATATTAAGTAAAGATATATCTGATATGTCTGCAACATATCTCTGAAAAGACTTGTCGATATACGTATGTATGCGTATTTCCATGCAAGTAGTCATTTCCCTAAATGTTTGGCATATGTATCGAGATAATCTGACCCAAAGGGTCGGTGCTTCTCGAAATACTTGGAGTTTACTGACCTACAAACAATGGTGTCCGTGAACAATTCAGCGACCATAGATGTCCACTCTGAACCAAATGGCATGTGAAACAATTTGGGCACAAACATATTCTTAGGTATGTAAAATAACTATGTAGGAGAATGCACGAAGAGCTGTCATCTATTGGCAAATAGTATTTATAGAACAAGTGTAGTCATTGGGCCTGTAATTTAAAGTCTTTCCTTGGTCTTGCAGCTTTCCGCATATCTTGCATCCCATTGGGTTTGCTATATAGTAGAAGAATGTTCTGCAAGTCTGAAATATATCATAGTTGATGAGTCAAACATATCTAGAAACAGCAGTAAAAATCAGAGATCCCAACAAATGAAACCTAACTGTATCACATTCCTTGTCATATGTACACTTATGTATACTTATGGGTGTTTCTCAAGTTCTACGGCTTTCTCCAAATCATCCAGTTTATCAACCACTTATAGTCTGGTTGGTGGTTTCAACCCCCACGACAAATATCAGTCAACACCGCATTTGCTAGTAAATACCAAAGAAAATAGACTAAATGTACATTTATTCCACCAGCCGCTAGCTGTTTCACCACCAGTTTGTTGGTTATCATCCCCTATTAACTATTATGAATGACTATCAAACATTCTTAATTCGACCACAATATTGGTGATAAACACTATCAAACCATCATTGAACACTAACAAACCATTATCAAACACTATCAAACCGTTATTAAACTATTCTCATCAAACTAGTTAACCATTAAACTGTTGGTCAAACCATTAAACTATTGATAACAGTTTAACACGATTAAAACTATTGGCTAAACACTATTAAACACTATTAAAGCACTACTAAACCATCATTAAACACTATTGAAACCATTACTAAACACTATTGTTTATCAAACTATTGGTTAAACCTTGGTGAAGCACCGCTTCCTGCTGTGCTCCCCCGGGTGCCTCCGCGAACTGCAAGGCCAAGCCCTGCTGCGACACCGCCTGCAGCACCACCTCGGTGTCCTCGCGCATCTCCTGACGCAACGCGGCGCGTCACGCGAGGGCGGTCCTTGCCAGTGAGACATGGGGATTTTTGAGGCGATTTTTTCGGATGGAATCTGTGGGTCTAGCGAATCTTTAGCGAATCTGTTGGTATTGCCTATGGATGCTTGCATTGTTTTGATGTGGATGCTTGCATTGTTGATAGGTTTGATATATGTTTTGATATATTTCAAGTGTTCGTTGCTTGTAGTTTTGATACACTTCATTGTTGTGTTCGTATTAGCGAGTGGTTTAAGATGTTATGTTTTCATACGATGTAATTGTTTAAGCTTAGTCAATAATTGAGAATGGGTGATGATCAACTTGGTATTTGATTTGTCAACCCATCGACCGGCATTGTTGACACATGTTCACTCTGGAAGAGTTGCAAGGCAATACTTCTCATTAAATTAGTGTACTTAGCAGTTGATCTGCTCTGGCCTGAAATTATATTCTGAAATGATATTCCAGCTTGGGATTGCGACAAGTGAAGAATGGGCAAAATAGATCCTAGGTGAGCAGGCATTTATACAAGCTGATGGTGTTCAACCACAAACTGAAACAGTGGGTCAGTGCAGCTGATTCACGAGCTTGTTGGCCGAGATTGGTGGCTATTCACCATGATTCACCATCAATTCACCATTAGTTTAACACATACTGGTGCTTCTGGATATAACACTGGTGAATCGATGCTGGTGTTGATTCACAGTTCACCATTGGTTGGTCACAAATCCAGTGGTGCTGCTGCACACTTGGCCCGCTTCCAAAGTCTTTGAAGCCCATGGTGATGGTATCTACAAAGCGCATCCCTGGCTGATCTCATGGTTCTATGCTGGATAGCATCCAAGGTTAAAGCCTTTGCCCAAAGGATCCTGCTACCGCCCAGATCTCCAACGCACTTGGACAATGAAGCTTGGCTTCTTGGTGGTTTCAGTGTGATCCTAAGATACGGCACCCCATAGGCCGAAGCCTAACCCCGTTGATTGTTGGCACACAAACTGCAGGCGCACCTCTGCGGCAAACTGCAGTGCCATACCATTTTGACGCACGGCCTGGGTTCGGGGTCATGAACCATGTCTCAGACACACCATTATAGGCCACATGTGTGTTTGCGTGGTACAGGCGCACACATACACAAACACATATGAATAAATCACTCACATACATAGAACAAAATCAATGAAAAAAAACATGAAAAAAACAAACACGTAATTGTACATATCTCTACCTATCTCTATATCTATCTATATCTATATCTCTCTCTATATATCAAACAAGATATATAGATATATAGATTCAGATATCATACCGCTATAAGCACGCAAAATGTATTCAATCATCACATGAGCCATTTAAATGGGCCACAACAGCACCAGATCTGCCGCCTCGATGACCAGCTCCTTCTGAGCCTTCATGTCTGCCGGAGCATGCGCCAAGGACATTCCCGAGGTGCGCACCTCAGGTCATCCAGGGACCAACACCGGTCCTCCAGCTGCATTGCGGTCCATACATGCCGTGGTTCTAGTGGATGATCAAGGTACAGTAGAGCAAGCAGTATTGAAAAAGTGGGGATACTATACTGGGTATCAAGCTGTACAAGAGATATAGGTGGGTGTCTCTCAAGTCATAGGGGACCCTCCCAAGTCATCCTTTATCAACCATGCATAGGTAATAAACCACGCATTTTTGGGGTTCCCTATCTTAAGAAACACAGACATGCAATGAGATGTACATGACATCTACTAGATATAGACATCACATGATCCTAATGATCCACATGCACGCGTTTATACCTGAAACTGTCGAGTGTTTATGGCCGCCCCTGGTAGCTCGTTTCGTCCAGCGGCAGCTGCTAGCACCAGATTTTCGGTCAACTTCTGCTCCAAACGCTCGAAGCTGGCGAATTTCAGCCTGAAGCCATGGGTGAAAAGCGTTACCAATGGATATGGTTGAAGCCATGGTTGAAGCCATGGTAACCCCGAAAATGGTTGGTTTATTACCTATACATGGTTGATAAAGGATGACTTTGGGGGGGTCCCCTATGACTTTTTATGAGAGTAAAGTGATTAGTAGGTTGACATAGGTTAACAATGGATAAACGCGGTTTGTCATGGCGGCTGAACGCAATTGATCATAATAGTCGATCCATAAACGAGCAACACATATTCAAACACATGTGCATATGCAGAATACATCAGAATATACCACAATACATCCACGCATCCATATATCATCAAATTAATCATATGAGCTGCTGCTTTTATTCATGCCAAATCTCTCGACGCTGCTCTGAAGGGCGGACCGGGCCTCCTTCAGTTTTGCGCAAAACAAAATTGTCCCTCATATGTGCGTGTATATATATATATATAAATTTGAATATGTTTAAATACCGTATTTACAAATGCGTATACAGATACATATATATATGAGTAAAAAAAATATATATATATATATACATATGAGTATAGACGCATGTATATATATATATATCATATCATATCATATCATATCATATCATATCATTTTTCTATGTACATAACTATCTTCATAGCTATCATCCATGCCTAGCATGCTGCCGCCAGGGAACGCTTGGCCATGTCTCTCCACCGCCTTCAGCATCAGCTCCTGGGCGTGGCCGAGTCATGGCCATTTTCCATCGACAGCGAGGTCAAGCAGTGAACCCACCAAGCAATGGTTGAACTAGCTGGTTAATGGTTGATAATAGGGGATATATAATAACCAACAATAGTAGTGGATATACCAGCTATATGGCTAGTGATCAACCAATGGTTTAACTCGCTGGTTAATGATTCATTAATAAAGGGGATAACAACTAGCAATTATGGTTAATAGTAGCTGGTTAATGGTTGATCATAGGTGATGATAACTAACAATTATAGGGGATATATAGCGAGTATATGGCTATGGGTCAAGCAGTTACCAATTTCATGGGGGATCAGTTCACCAATCATTTCATAGGGAAAACAATGGTTGATGGTGGGGGAACCACGGGGACTAAGGGTTTTGACCCACAGCCAAACAGATTTGTCCAAGCAACAAACACCTTTTCCGTGGAAAAAACATGCTTCATGTTTTAGGATGATCTGACAGACTTGTCTCTTGTTCATCCATGGATTTTCCATGGATCATCTGTCGAAGTCAGACTTGTCTAAAGGAATTTCGATGTTCGATTTGATGATTTGGATAATGTTTCTTAGGAATTTCACGTCTTTCGATCCATAGAAATTTTAGAAGCCATATTTGTCCCCTTGAATCTTAATGTTTTTGAATGATGTTAGATCCTGTGAAACATCAGAATTCCTATGGGAACCATGTTTTTTTGAAACTTGGTGCCAGTCAACATAGAACTTCCCTGCAGCGTGATTGTTGACGGATAGTAGATCTAGCTCCGAATAAACCATCAGTTGCTCAGCACAAACAACTGGTGATTAACATTAAAATATGGAGGAGCCAATGACAGCAAGTGCTGCAACGTGGCCTCTCCTGGAGGCCGTTCCTGGCGACTTCCCACCGCTACTCATGGTGATCCAAGGTCTCCAAGTTGCGTTATCCACGAGAGCAAAGGGAAAAATGTTGTAAACTGAGGCGGAAATATGAATTTGTGTATTCTTATTAAGCATTCTTATCAAATAAGAACTGAAGTAAAATGTTGAATTTGTGTCTTTGTATGAAGTCTTCTTTTGATATTCTTTGGATTTTTGAATGTTTATCCTTTACATAAGATTGTTTTAATATCTTTTAATTAATGTTTAACTAGGTTTCTCAAAGTAGGGGTACCAAGGCATCCTTTATATTCATCATTGCTTTTTAGAAAACCAACCATTTTTTGGGCCCCTATTTTCAGAAAGGACCATGACTAGTAGTTGTGAACCATAAGTTTGCTGGTGATTGTCCTCTCTTCTTCACCACCAGCTAATCTCCTATAGAACCACTAATACCCTTAGTTAACCCTAGGAAAGAAAAAAGGTTTCCCTATGACTAACCACTAAAAACTGGTTATATCCAATCCCCAAAACAACCCTTGTTGGCGATTATCCCCTATTACTCGCCATGATTAGTGGTGTTAACCCTTATAAAGCTATAAAGATTCTACTAAGCCTATATTAGTTGGTGATATAGCCACTAATTAATCCTTACAATCTTTATCAAGCTATAGGTATTCTATTAACCCTAGATTAGGTCAAGCATCTCTCCATGTATCGATTGAAAGCCCAGCGGCGTAGTTCTCACCGAAGGTCTTGGCGCGGAAGCGCTCGATGGTCTCATCGATGCGTTCAAAGCCTGGACTGGTGAAAAAGCCGGTGAAATTGGTGCTTAAACCATGAATGATTATCAATAATAATGATAATAATGGTTAACAAGCCAAGAATTATTATTAAGCCATGAATGAGGCAACTGAGGCGGCTAATATGAATAATGAGGGTTTAATTCTGGGGTCAACCATGGTGGTTAATGGTTAATAACAATAATCAATGGTTAACTGGTCAAATGGTTAATGGGTCGCTAATAATGGAGCAAATCATGGTGTCACTTTTAATGGTATATAAATCATTTTTTCCCATAGGATCATGGTTATCTACAGACAAATAGGTGTTTCTCAACCCGTAGGGGACCGCAAGTTATGGAATGGTTCATACTGCTTGATGATGGTTGTTCCTGGTTGAACATGGTTCCTAATGGTTGATGATGGTTCATAATTAATGGTTGCTAAGTAGTGGTTTATACTGTTTCATTGGCGGATCATTAGTGTCAATTGGTGGGCCTCATTTGGCTATACTACAAATTTCAAATAAGGGTCAAACCTAGGATGATTGGTTATTTCAAGGTGGCTAGTAGGAAATGATGATCCACTGTTGACCATAGATCATCCGTCATCATAGTTTGTCACGATCCCCATGCACCATGATGTCTCCCAACGTAGCTGGACAGTGGAGGGAGGTACACTGATCCGGCGCGAGCCTCGTATGCAGCTCTTAGTTGATGGTTCCTGTTGACCATCATTCATCATGGTTGCTGGTTCGCCATAGCTTACCCTAGGCTTCCAGGTACCTTTTTAGTAGGCAACCTGTTCTGGGTTCTGCCGTTGGTTACCTACATTTACCTACTATAGAGGTAACTGGAAGGGTAGGCTTAGCAAACGAGAACCGCAGTTCATGACGCTTTGTACTGGCTCATCGTTGTTGTTGGGTAGGCTAGACGTGTCACTGGGTGCCCACATCGATTCTTCAGGACAGTGTCCAGTGCACTGGGGGAATACCAAGAAGTGAGATATCCCTAGCAACAAGCCACCTTCAGTTTTACCAAACATAAGAGATGTGTTTCACCAATTGAGCCATGTTCTTATTCCCCAGTTCCAATCATGCTTCATATTCAGTCACAGCTGAGCAAATGCTAGTTTCAATTCATGGCTGGTGCATAGCAGTACCACTCTCCCAGCTGATCTTTCATGGCTCCTGCCACGCTTCGACGATTCGCTCACCGCCGCCTCCTGTATCCATGATGCCTTTGATCAGCATCTTCTCATCTTCGATTCGATCGCACCTGGGGTGGGGGGCACCCCCTAACCATCCATCCCTGACCGCCCCATGTGCTGCCTCCAGAGGTAGTAATTGGTGCACCAGTGGATGAATGGACTGTTCCTATCCACCAGTCTGATCCGAGATGGTCAAACTACGAGGCACAGTGAGCCCATGAATCTCTGAAGACCCATCCCACCTGATGGTGAGAGGTCCTGGATCGGGGGACTGTCTCCCACATGCGATTGTTGTGCCCCCAAAAGTTCATGATGAAACCACCTTGCATGGACACCCGAAGTACCTGGAAAGCAACCGACCATACATCCACAATCATCCACACATCATGCCACACTTCCACTTTCCACTTGATTGTTTTAGGAGCACCCACCCCCAGAATGAATAACGTACATATTTAGCAACGCCAACGCCTACTTTATCATCAATAAGGGTCATGAGCATGAACAACTGCTAACCACTGGTATCCACTACTAATACCACTATTGACGCAATCCACTACAAACCCAACCCAACCTATTAATCATATGAGTGTTTCTCAAAAAAGAAAACCGACAAATGGATGGTTAATTACTGGTACTATAGACTATCAAACATGGATGACTTGGGGGTACCCTCATTTTGAGAAACTGCCATCTACTGCAGCATAGAATCAGCACAAATATCACTAGCAACCCAGCACAGGTTGACCCAATCGCCTCGCTTGGATGGTCTTCACCTTAACGTTGGCAGCCCACATGCCTGAGGGTAAACACCACAGCCGAGTGAAGCGAACCAGCACACAAGAGTAGAACATGGTCAATCATGAGATGATATTGATGATGTTCAAAACTAGTAAAACCGGAAGACTCTATACTCACGGGCTAGTTCTGAGAATCATCCGTTGCCAGCAATGGTCAAAAGCAGACGATGCTGTATGATACTGTCACACACAGCTTGTCTTGATATGGGTCCAGCCAACACATATCAATATCAGTAAAAATCAGCCAATGAATGTCCCAACAAGTCTGCGGAGTCTGTGATCTTGGGATATCATGCAGCTTACAGGGTCTTGACGCATAGCTGCACCCGACCACCACAAAATGGGTTGTGTTTATTGCAACCATTCAGCATCAACGATCATCACCTTGAGGTGAGGAACCCTGGGCTTTTCTGAGGGGCGAAGACAGCAAGAGAAGTGTCGTAACGTCGTAACACTGATTTGGGCTGTGATGACAATCCATCTCAATCCAATTGAAATGGCTTCTTGAATCGCGCATCTACAGTGAAGTATAGTGACACCATGGGACACTTTGATGTTTGCAGGCGCAGGGTGGGTTTGCCCTGCTGAATTTCCTAAGGGATGCCGTTTTATGACTTTAGAAGTACGCTCTGTATGGGCCGGAAACTTGTTTCAGTATCTTTGGGTGTAGGCCTGGGTGTGCTTCAATCATAAAGTGACAATATGGAATCCAAATCGGTCATGATACTTCCAAAATACAAACAGGTCAAAACTCTGTACCCCGGGTTCCGCTATCATTAACCATTGTTTTCCCACTATTATTGTTGCTTAATATCCCCCATAAGTTGGTTGGTTGAATTTGACCCATAGTCATATAGTTGGTATATCCACTACTATTGTTGGTTATCATCCCCTATCATTAACCACTAACCAGCTAGTTAACCATTGGTAATTCAACCACTGTAGTAAGCATCATGGACATCCGCTGTCACCTTCCCTTGGCCATCACTTGATCAACAGCACACAGCATGGAACAACCGAGAACGACGGCTTGCGGTCGAGCCCGGCAAGGTGCAATCTTCCCAGGTACTGTTGCTGCAGGAGTCACTCCTGGGGCGCAGGCGATTCGACAGCATGAGAGAACTGATGATCACAAAACATAGTAGAAACACGACAGTGCTGATCATCCAGTCACGCCTTATTGTGATGGCTCATTAGAATGGTTCAACCAATGCTAGGCATGAACTAAGTGTTGATCATCATAACCATGAACAGGAAAACTCGATGAACATGTGGATGCTGCTATTGTTTCTGAAAAATGATCATGACCATGAACAGCAACAAACTCATGGTGATGATCACTGCTGACGCGACTATGAATGATTCTACTGAATGAAGGAACATATGACAAATGTCTTAAATCCTCTCGATGACCATCAACTGTGGTAGTAGAAACACGACAAAACACGGAACATTGTAATACTAACAATGACTACCAATACATTAATCATGAATCATACCATTCTGTTCCTGTGCACATTATGGGTGGTGATTGGTGGCTGTGGCTGCAGAGTTTCCAAGCCAAGAATCTCCAGCGATATGAAGCCTAGGTACCCCCTAGTCAAGACCTGCAAACTTCTGACATCAAACCTTTCAAACGAGTTCAAGATAGAAGGTCTGTTAGCAGGCAAGGGATCCACAAATGCAATTCTGTGGCTGTGCCTGCCACACCTGACAGAGAATGGCAAACAGCGAGGAAACAAACTTCCTACACTGCTGTCAATTCCACAAGCCACGACCCTTGCTCCCTCATCAACAACATGAACTGGTTAATAACCACCAATCATTGTTGATAACCATCATCATCAACCACCATTAAGCATCATTAACCATCATTAACCATCATTAACCATAATCAACCCCCACCAGCCCGTGAATTTCTCGTCAAGGCACAGAAAGAATTCCAAACGCTGCAAGGTCTGTTCCTGGCGGCGAAGGGTTTGGTCCCCGGTGGCAACGAGTTGGGATCATCCGAACCAGGACGAGTTGTGTGTGTTGAGTTTGCAAACATGTCAAATAGCAGGACTACTACTGAGGCCAGGTTGTTTGACAGTAGCTCATGTCAAATAGCAGGACTACAAGTAGCGGATTTGTAAAGACTTCTTAGATTTTCTGCCAACTAGAACTGATTTTAGTCGTCCAAAAAGTGTAAGAAACTGTTGCGGGCTCTAGATCCCGTTTTCAGAGAGGGTTCGCCAGCATGGCTATGGGGCCGAAAAACCAGCTGTTGGTCTGTCGTTGCTGGGGGGTGGTTCTACTAAGTGAGAGACTCTGCAAATGTATCCCAGTGGTCAGTGGATGTATATGAAACTATAAAATCTGTCAATTGTGTATATTTGGTTGCATAGACACATGGTTATGTATAAACAAGCTATATCTACACTAATTATGACATAATATTTGTTTAGGAATTGTCGTTATTCACGACAATAACCCTGCTCTCAAGATATCATCAACACCTCCGCGGTGTTGCCTTGTACTTGTCCGACATTGAAGTGCTCACGTCCACATCCCCCTGGCACGATCCAAACTGTGGATACTCATATGGTGATTTCTCAAGCTATAGAGGACCCCCAGAATGGTTGGTGTATCACTATAAATGGTTCATATTGGAAGATTTGGGGGCACGACTAATTTGAGAAACCATCATCTGATTTCCATGTTTGATATGTATGTGCCAGGTGACCAAGTCACTAACGCATGCCATGTTCTGAACCTTTTTCTGACAAAACCAAATGATTCGGAGTTCAGGGCATATGTGTGGTATATGAAGATTGTTCCACCTCCATGTCAAAATCTCGAAGGTCAGTGAGTGCACGGCCACTTCGGCATGCTCATGGGTGAACATTTAAGCCGCGATAAGAACCTTGTCTGCCATCATGCGGTACCCTTTGCTCAATAGGAACTCAAACAATCCATGGTGAGGTTCACACTCCAAGTTTCAATAACCTGATATAGATGAACAAACATCACTTGTAGCTACAAGAAACAAGTGACATAATCTCTGGTACGGGTTAGGATCGACATATCATATAACTAGTGAGTATTGCTGATTATGACCCAAACAGTTCCACGCTTCCACATATTATACACTAGCAACAGCTAGTACTGCCAACAGCTGGTGGTCGCATTGACACTGCTCAGCTGTTGCCGTGCCCTCCTCTTCTCCCGGGGTTTGTTTTCCGAGGTCATCATTCAGTGGTTGGTGGTTCAAACTGGTAATGCCAGTAAGATAAAAAATGTTCGAAACCACCAACCAGGTAACCAGGTCAACTATCCTTTTACGCGGAGTACGCAACTACTACTTGGTCACAACACTCCTGGTACTGTAGCTCCTGAGCTCCCCCTCTTACATGGATGTAGGGGTACCCATGGCTCCTTAGCTGTCCCAACCACCGCAATGACCAGAGCTATCATAACCAAATCGCCTTTATCATTGATATGATTGCAACACCAATCAGAAACGCTTGGTCGACTCACTCTCAGCCAATATCAGTTGCAGTATCAATCACTATCAGTGGTGACTGTAACGGATTGCTAATCGTCAACCAGAATCTCGAGTGAGAATATATATATATATATATAGAAAAAATGACATTTTTGATGATACAAAGTCTTACTCATTGAGCCAACCTTTTCCCTCAAACCGCAGCAAATATCATTCCAACCAGTCTTCCACGAAGGTATAGGCTGAGCAAAACACCATTAAACATGAAGCAATTAAACAGTCGTCCCTATTGCTGGTTGATTACCCCGTTTATTGATTGCTGCTGGTCGGCTATAAAGTCATAAAATTAATTTACTTGGTGATTTCTCATCCCCCTATGAAACATACCATTCAACCAACCACTTGTTAATACAATTGGAAAAATTCAAATGTGAATCAAACCACCAACAAATAGTCGTTTAACGAGTGATGTTGGTGATTATCCCCTATCAACCACTATAATCCCCTCGAAGAACATGAATCAAACCACCAGCCAAACCATCAAACCATCATAAGCCAAACAGCTGTTGGGACACCGGTGCCACCCCAACCCCCGCGGCACCATCAGTGCGCGCTCAACCTCATGGACACACCAAAGGCGCTTGTACAAGTCCTGCGGATGTTGATGACCCCACTAGGATACCATGAGCATGGATGCGTTTAAATAACTAATGCATGGTTGATAAAAGGTGCTCATACTCGAACATCAGAGGGGATAATACCAAACAATAATGGTTCAACAACTAGTCATGGGCGTTTCTTAAAAGCGAGAACCCAAAAAATGGATGGTTTGTTATTATTTGGGGTGCCCCAACTTGAGAAATATCCAGAAATGATCAATATTGGATGATTTAGGGGGTACCCCATTTTGAGAAACCACAATATCAGGATGCGTTAAGTTAGCGCTAGAACAACGCCGTCACATCCGTGGTCTCCCAGCCGAAGTGAAGGGTTCAGAACGGGTCTCTGTTGGGGTTGTCCAGTCGAAATGACTGACTTTCTTCATCATCTCTCAGTTATGGGGATTCACTGCATGGCATTGGATGTTGCAAAAACACAATAGATGGTATAACCGATGCTATTTACCAGTATTGACCAAGCCTATCAAACATCACTAGCCATGTTTGATGATCATTGAATGTTGGCCACTTGACTCCATGTATGTGTGCTAGTGTGCAGGTAGAACGCGAACACAAACGAACATATGCGACTATTGCTCAAGTTATGAACCTTGACTTGAACAGTGCTACACATGGTTCATCAAACATGGGTAACATGCGGTACATTAGATGAGTTAACTATTGGACACGGCCATTGAAGGAGCATTCCATGGTCGATCTACTGGGTCTGAACTGCATGATTAACAACTTGTCGTTGCGGTAGACCATGGATGGATATACCCGAAGGCACTACCGAATGAAAATGACCCTAATATGGTGTTTCTGCCGATCCTGATACTGCCATGGATGAGATAAACATGGGCAAAAGCCAGGTATGGTGTATTCTGCTGGTACTTTCCCCCAATCCCATGTTTCTTGGTTAGATACTCCGTCTTCTCATACTGGTCAATGATCAACCTTTCTGCTCAAATTGCGTTCATAACTCCTAGAACGGAATCAACAGTAAACGATAGTGGCACGATTCCCGATCATTAGTTGATCTTAATGTTATAGATTCATTGTGTATCCAAAAACATCATAAACCATACCCCACAAGTACCGCAAAAAATCAAAACATACACAACAATGCACATTAATACACCCGTTGGTTCCACCAGAACCTCCAGCAAATGTCAACCTCAAACCATGTTCAAGCTATATGGTCAACCAGCATGGTCAACCGCCATGGTCATCGTATCTTTCACTGGGTTTGTTGAAGGATAAATGCTCCCAGGAAAAAAAAAACACATTTCAAGGAAAGCTAGCTGGTTAGCCAGGTACGGTCACTATGTCTATAGTCTATTTAGATTTTCGTAGTGATATAGGAACTATAGTCTGTTGTCTATTAATGTCTATTGTAGAGTATCTACTGACTTGAACATAGACTGATGGTTGATCAAACATAGATGAATGGTGATTGACCGGAAATCATCGGATATCTATAAACATCCTGTCAATCTAGTGTTGATTCAACATAGATAGGTCACGAGTTGATTAGACATATGTCATGACTTGGTGGCTTATAGATCCCTTGCTAAAAATATATTTTTAGTGGTTATATGGTAAATCAATCATATTCCAAAAACACTAAAAACCTAAGTTAGTGGGTATAAGCCATCCAGATGATATGTCTATAAACATAGCCATAGAATCTCCATAGATTGACGGGATGTCAGCGCACCCAGGTGCAACGGGCGGCGCTCCGCAGTGGAGGTGTGGATGGCATGCAGACCATAGCCTGGCGGAGGACTTGGGTGAACTTTGTGGCTTGAGTTTGGTAAAATTGTTGGGTTCACTTCTTGGGTTGACTTGGATGAGTTTCTTGGGTTAACTTGGGTTAATTTACTTGGGTTAACTTGTTGGCTTAAATTGTTAGACTTATTTGTTGAGTTAAGTTCTTGGGGTTCTACATGACATGTGAACTTCCAAGTGCTGGCGGTGCAAGAGATGCCATGCCACAGGGTGGCGATCATGTTGACACAGGTGCGGCTGCTTCCCTTTGACATCATGGCAGCGGACCCGAAGTCACCATCCCAGGCGGTAGCATGGGAATGTCGGCAACAACGGTGCTTTCTTGATCATTTCTGGAGGATTGGATGGTCTGTCATCAGCAAAGGTACGACTAGAAAAACAAATGTTGGTTGTGTCCAGCTGGTAGGTTGTCCAACTGCTAGTGCTTGTTTTTTTGCTTCATTATACTTGCAAGGATGCAAATCCACAATTTTAGTTGTACTGTACTCGTAATTGTGTAAGCGTTTTGAGATGGGACCTGCAGCCAAGAATAAAACATATATATTATATATAAATATATAATATATCAAAAAATATATACATGCAAAAAAATACAGTACATAGAATGCATCAACATGGTGGTTGCATGGAACCATAGCTATCACTATCGATCTATTATGGTTGGCCGTCAAGCCCATAGTCAAACAAGGCCGAAAATTATTAACCAAATGAATGTTAGCCACTATTACTCTGAAGCTGTTCACCGCTCTTAACCAATGTCATTCCCCAATGTCAATCAATATGATTGATCAACATTTAGCAATGACAATTGGTTGATTAAACAACAAATAAGCGATGAAATGACATTGATATTTGATATGTTCATCAATAGCAATCCACTGCTGGAAGATCATATGCATAAACATGCATAAACAACCCCTGGTTTGATTATCAATAAGGATCTCCCATCCACCACAATTCACACGAAGCAGCGCGGCAGCCTTCGCCACGTCTCAAACTGGAAGCCGAAATCACTCGGCTGAAGGGTTGCATGTTGAGCCTCAACCCAGGGATCGAACACAGTGGTTGGTTGATTGATCAAGGTGCATAATGATAGCAAATCGGACTGATCGGTTGATCGGTAGACTGACCTGATGGATCCTGATGGTTGGTGACCATGGTGAATGATTCACCAGACTACTAGCCTGACGGATCACCAGCCCTACCAGCCCCTACCATTCAACTTGTTAAGGACAGTGGCTGTGACAGTTGAATGATTTGGTCTCGATGATGGGTGACTGAACAGCTGGGTATCCGGGTGGCAGGAACGGCCTACTATTCACCACAAGTTCACCCCCTAAAATCAGTAATGACAACCATAGTCAACCCTCGAAAATCCCATGGAGTTTTCCCTATTAACGACCACAATCCCCTACAAAACCATTGTAATCCCCTGTTATTGGTATAATCCTACTAGTCTAGCCACTGTTCACCACTAGAATTCCCCACTCTTCACCATTACTGGTTGGTGGTTTCAAGCCCTACGAGAAATATTAGTCAACCAGCCAATTGTTAATCATTACTAGGGAAAAAAGTCAAAATGTAACTTGAAAGCAGCAACCAGATTCTAATCCCATCCCCATACAAAACCATTGTCATCCCGTACTATTAACCACTGTCAACCACTCATACGCAGCTGCTGATGTGTAGCTCTACGAGGAGTATGCAACAGAAAAGGCGGTCAACCACTGTCAACGACTGAAACCATCATTCTCCAATGGATTAGCCAAAATTATCATTAATTCAACCATCCCCTAATTACAATGGATTATAATTCCCTACTTTTCACCATTGAAAATCATGATCCCGTAGGAGTATGCAACATGATCCCCTAGGCCACCGCCCTGGCCGTGGGCTACGGGCACGGCTTCGTCCAAGGCGCTGGGCTTCGATGCTGGGGCCCAAGTCGTCACCCACCTGGCGAAACGCTGGGCTTCGATGCGGGTGGAATGGTGGGGTTTGAAGGGTGAAATGCGGGTCAAATAGTGGTTAAATGATGGTGAAATGGTGATTGAATATTTGGTGAAATGGTGATTGAATATTTGGTGAAATGGGGATTGAATATTTGGTGAAATGGTGCTTGAATATTTGGTGAAATGGTGCTTGAATATTTGGTGAAATGGTGCTTGAATATTTGGTGAAATGGTGCTTGAATATTTGGTGAAATGGTGCTTGAATATTTGGTGAAATGGTGCTTGAATATTTGGTGAAATGGTGCTTGAATATTTGGTGAAATGGTGCTTGAATATTTGGTGAAATGGTGCTTGAATATTTGGTGAAATGGTGCTTGAATATTTGGTGAAATGGTGCTTGAATATTTGGTGAAATGGTGCTTGAATATTTGGTGAAATGGTGCTTGAATATTTGGTGAAATGGTGCTTGAATATTTGGTGAAATGGTGCTTGAATATTTGGTGAAATGGTGCTTGAATATTTGGTGAAATGGTGCTTGAATATTTGGTGAAATGGTGCTTGAATATTTGGTGAAATGGTGCTTGAATATTTGGTGAAATGGTGCTTGAATATTTGGTGAAATGGTGCTTGAATATTTGGTGAAATGGTGCTTGAATATTTGGTGAAATGGTGCTTGAATATTTGGTGAAATGGTGCTTGAATATTTGGTGAAATGGTGCTTGAATATTTGGTGAAATGGTGCTTGAATATTTGGTGAAATGGTGCTTGAATATTTGGTGAAATGGTGCTTGAATATTTGGTGAAATGGTGCTTGAATATTTGGTGAAATGGTGCTTGAATATTTGGTGAAATGGTGCTTGAATATTTGGTGAAATGGTGCTTGAATATTTGGTGAAATGGTGCTTGAATATTTGGTGAAATGGTGCTTGAATATTTGGTGAAATGGTGCTTGAATATTTGGTGAAATGGTGCTTGAATATTTGGTGAAATGGTGCTTGAATATTTGGTGAAATGGTGCTTGAATATTTGGTGAAATGGTGCTTGAATATTTGGTGAAATGGTGCTTGAATATTTGGTGAAATGGTGCTTGAATATTTGGTGAAATGGTGCTTGAATATTTGGTGAAATGGTGCTTGAATATTTGGTGAAATGGTGCTTGAATATTTGGTGAAATGGTGCTTGAATATTTGGTGAAATGGTGCTTGAATATTTGGTGAAATGGTGCTTGAATATTTGGTGAAATGGTGCTTGAATATTTGGTGAAATGGTGCTTGAATATTTGGTGAAATGGTGCTTGAATATTTGGTGAAATGGTGCTTGAATATTTGGTGAAATGGTGCTTGAATATTTGGTGAAATGGTGCTTGAATATTTGGTGAAATGGTGCTTGAATATTTGGTGAAATGGTGCTTGAATATTTGGTGAAATGGTGCTTGAATATTTGGTGAAATGGTGCTTGAATATTTGGTGAAATGGTGCTTGAATATTTGGTGAAATGGTGCTTGAATATTTGGTGAAATGGTGCTTGAATATTTGGTGAAATGGTGCTTGAATATTTGGTGAAATGGTGCTTGAATATTTGGTGAAATGGTGCTTGAATATTTGGTGAAATGGTGCTTGAATATTTGGTGAAATGGTGCTTGAATATTTGGTGAAATGGTGCTTGAATATTTGGTGAAATGGTGCTTGAATATTTGGTGAAATGGTGCTTGAATATTTGGTGAAATGGTGCTTGAATATTTGGTGAAATGGTGCTTGAATATTTGGTGAAATGGTGCTTGAATATTTGGTGAAATGGTGCTTGAATATTTGGTGAAATGGTGCTTGAATATTTGGTGAAATGGTGCTTGAATATTTGGTGAAATGGTGCTTGAATATTTGGTGAAATGGTGCTTGAATATTTGGTGAAATGGTGCTTGAATATTTGGTGAAATGGTGCTTGAATATTTGGTGAAATGGTGCTTGAATATTTGGTGAAATGGTGCTTGAATATTTGGTGAAATGGTGCTTGAATATTTGGTGAAATGGTGCTTGAATATTTGGTGAAATGGTGCTTGAATATTTGGTGAAATGGTGCTTGAATATTTGGTGAAATGGTGCTTGAATATTTGGTGAAATGGTGCTTGAATATTTGGTGAAATGGTGCTTGAATATTTGGTGAAATGGTGCTTGAATATTTGGTGAAATGGTGCTTGAATATTTGGTGAAATGGTGCTTGAATATTTGGTGAAATGGTGCTTGAATATTTGGTGAAATGGTGCTTGAATATTTGGTGAAATGGTGCTTGAATATTTGGTGAAATGGTGCTTGAATATTTGGTGAAATGGTGCTTGAATATTTGGTGAAATGGTGCTTGAATATTTGGTGAAATGGTGCTTGAATATTTGGTGAAATGGTGCTTGAATATTTGGTGAAATGGTGCTTGAATATTTGGTGAAATGGTGCTTGAATATTTGGTGAAATGGTGCTTGAATATTTGGTGAAATGGTGCTTGAATATTTGGTGAAATGGTGCTTGAATATTTGGTGAAATGGTGCTTGAATATTTGGTGAAATGGTGCTTGAATATTTGGTGAAATGGTGCTTGAATATTTGGTGAAATGGTGCTTGAATATTTGGTGAAATGGTGCTTGAATATTTGGTGAAATGGTGCTTGAATATTTGGTGAAATGGTGCTTGAATATTTGGTGAAATGGTGCTTGAATATTTGGTGAAATGGTGCTTGAATATTTGGTGAAATGGTGCTTGAATATTTGGTGAAATGGTGCTTGAATATTTGGTGAAATGGTGCTTGAATATTTGGTGAAATGGTGCTTGAATATTTGGTGAAATGGTGCTTGAATATTTGGTGAAATGGTGCTTGAATATTTGGTGAAATGGTGCTTGAATATTTGGTGAAATGGTGCTTGAATATTTGGTGAAATGGTGCTTGAATATTTGGTGAAATGGTGCTTGAATATTTGGTGAAATGGTGCTTGAATATTTGGTGAAATGGTGCTTGAATATTTGGTGAAATGGTGCTTGAATATTTGGTGAAATGGTGCTTGAATATTTGGTGAAATGGTGCTTGAATATTTGGTGAAATGGTGCTTGAATATTTGGTGAAATGGTGCTTGAATATTTGGTGAAATGGTGCTTGAATATTTGGTGAAATGGTGCTTGAATATTTGGTGAAATGGTGCTTGAATATTTGGTGAAATGGTGCTTGAATATTTGGTGAAATGGTGCTTGAATATTTGGTGAAATGGTGCTTGAATATTTGGTGAAATGGTGCTTGAATATTTGGTGAAATGGTGATTGAATATTTGGTGAAATGGTGATTGAATGATGGTGAAATGGTGATTGAATGATAGTGAAATGGTGATTGAACGGTGGTTGAATATTTGGTTAAATGGTGGCTTATGGTGCTGAAATGATGAGTTGAATGGTTGTTAAAACGGAAACGTGGTGGTGACATGGTGGTTACATGATGGTTTAGCTGGTGAAGCTTAACTGATGGTCAGAAAAGTGTTCGCTATATACATATTGCTGCTATATCGTTTGGTTGCTTGCTCATAGTTAGTTTGTCTTCCCTAAACTTTTTGGCTGGTCACAAACGGTTAAGTGGATTGACAGGCAACGACACGTGGGGACAAAAGTTGCATACTCCTTGTGACAGTTGAATCTCATGTACGACAGAGGCTTTCAATTTTGCACTGATCAACAAGCAACAACCACGTTGACTGATGGCTATAGATTGGCCTTCTTTGATGAAACCAGGGATCCTTGTTAAGCACCTATAACTATAGGAATGCATGCGGTTCCCCATCCATCCCCAGTGGGAATTACTTGGCGTAAAGGAAATCTTGGAGGCACATTACATTCCCACACGTCACCTGTAACAACCTCGCTCGGCAACCAAATCATCACTCTCAACTGTTTAATGTAGCCGTTGTGAATTACGGACTACGGCTAACCAGCAAGTAAAGAAGTATGAGTGCCATAATGATGATTAATAGACTGATAATGATGGACCATTCATTTCAAACAAATGATACGATGAGACTACTTACCATTTAGCTCTATCAACAGCTGGGTTCCTGTATGTGAAACATGGTATACCAACCAATACAGCTTGGCTGTAAATATGGAGCACTCTTTCTTAACAGGCCGGTTCACCACGAACCAACCCACCGACAAGATCCAGCTGCACCACTATGATTTTCGCTGTTTGACTTGCCATTCAGCTGCCTACTGACAAACAAGCAACAAACTCAGCCAACCTTGGCCAACCTCAGCCCACCTTCGCCAACCTCAGCCCACCTTTACCAACTAATCTTACCCCCCCCTCGTGCCATGGGGTTGCCACAACAACCTGGTACGGCCACCACCGCCTGGTAGTTGGCGAAGAGGCAGAACCACAGCGCGGCAGCGACTGGGCAGTTTGTGATACGCTCTGGTAATCTATAGGGAAACCATGGGGAACCATGGGGAACCATGGGGGAACCATAGGAAAACCATAGGAAAACCATGGGAAACCATGGGAAACCCTGGAAAATCATCATATTTTATAGTGAAACCCTGGGAAACCATCAAGAAATGGTGGATTTTCCATTGCCAGGGTAGTTTATCAGAGAGTTTAATGAATGGTAGTGACGGTAATGATTGATGATGGTTAATGATAATGATCAAGTAGAGATGGTTAAGTAGCGGAATGTTAATGATTGATTATGACCATCTCTAGTTAAAAACCAAATATAATGAACCAGTCCAGTTATAGTGGTTCTAATTCTTCAAGCATTATGAAACCAATTAGTTCACCAACCAACCATTTGTTGATACTAGGGAAAATAAATCATGTTAAACACCACCAGCCAGCAATGATCGTAATGATTGATGATGGATTCATTATAATTAGTGATGGTCGGTAACGATTGCTTGATGATGGTTAATACTGATTGATGATGGGTTCGATCTGGTTAATGATTGGCTCGTTATTGTTAGTGATGATTAGTAATGATTCATGATGGGTCATAGTGGATTGTCAATGATGATTGATGATGGGTCACAGTGGTTGAGCATTATGTATAACGGCTAAGACATGTTAATAAATGTTAATTAGTCATGATTGGCTATGGTTTGTTTTTCTTTAGTTTTGTACTCCGTTGGCGCGTTACTGATGGGAAATAGAGTGTTGGTAGTATCCCACCAGCCATGACAAGGCATCACCTGATCGATGCTTGATCGCTAAGCTTTGATTAACTCACACTCACCGGAATGACAAGCATGATTCCAGCAGGATGGTTAATGATGGTTCGTGATGGTTAATGATGTTTCATACAATATGTAGAATTGGTATGTTGCCTATATAGGTGGCTTTAGCCCCTCACTAAGAACCATCAAACTACATCACTGTTTACAAACCACTACAAACCGAACGAGTCTCAATCAAAAGTAACATGTCCGATTCATCACATCATCAATCATTCAGCACAATTAACTAACCATTACAAACCATCATTGACCATCATAAACCATCATAAACCATCACTAAGCATCATTACTCATCACTAACCATCATGAACCACCACTGCACAAGTATAATCATCATGAACCAGCATAAACCATCATCCCCATCATCCCCCTACCGTCCCCAAAGGCTATCGCAACACCGCGGTCGAACTGCACCAAGTGACGTGGCACCTGCCTCTGACGAACGTACTCCATGACAGCTGACTGGCACTCCTGCCGTTCCATGGAGCAGCTGGGGATGTCCTGGAAAACGACTATGGTTACGGGGTCAGTTTCCTTGGAAATGACTCTGGTTGTCAACCCCGTAAGGGATTACGAAGGTGGTGTTTGAAACCATGGTTAGTGTGAAAACTGACGATCAATCTTAATGAATAAAGGCTAATAGCTAATAGTGGTCGAGAATAGATTGTGATCAGATCTACTGGCCGGTGTGACCACCAACAAGGCCTGGCAGCAGAAAATAATGACCGCCATTAGCAATGATTGGAGGAAATCCTTTGAAACCGATTGGATGATGATGATGATGATGATGATGATGATGATGATGATGATGATCATGATGATGATCATTGTTGATATAATCATTATGATTTATTATAATGCCATGACAATTGAGGATTACATTATGATTATTATAAACAACAAGGTACTGCAATGATTATAATGATAATCAATGATAATTCTCTGCTTTTTTCAGTGACAACAGCAAATAATCGTTGAACAACTGCTTGGCAAAGCACTAACCTTGAAAAAGCATTATCCAACAGCTACCAAGTATCCTGATCGCTGGCAATCATAATTATCAACTTGTCTACTCCGTGGAAAAGTAAGCTGAAGTTAAGCATCACCGTCTTCTATAGGAAAACCAGCCATAAATTTGTCAGAACAAAACATAGATAGCTGATTGGTCAGGAATTCTTCAGTGTGAGAAAAACAATAATGACTGCAACAACCAGCAAAACACTTCACACTTTCAAAAAATCAGCAGAAAATACAACACCTCATGCATAAAGTGCAGCACCAAAATGATCATTGGCTTTCAATATAAACCATGATATTATAAAATTATAGCCTCTATAGTTTGACATGAAATATGGTTCAGGTCCAATATTTGTTTTCATATTATCTTTGAAACTATTATAAAATCATAGCCTATTCAAAATGCCACTATGGTTCACTATCATGGCCTTTTCGCGGTTTCCTTACATGTCAGTGACATCGAATTGAGCCATGACACTCCATGATGACGTTTGGAATCTTCTGCGCAAACATGACATTTCTGAGACCCCATTTCGAATCAGCGCCAAGGTGAATCTTAGACTGATCAATCTGCAACAGGGAGATGAACCGAACATGGTAGTTGGCACCATGGGAGATACGGGCTTCCAGAGAGCCTCCGCAGTTTTGGGATTGGGGCAATCTGAGCCTTTCCGAGTTTCTGATGACACAGTGGGACTGAAACTTCCAGCTGCATTGATGGACCGAGTGCTTCAGGCGGGTAGCATTCATGTGCACCAAGGTATTGTTGTCACCACCAACCCTGTGACCATTTGCCTGAATGATCAATCAATTTTGTTGCCAGTTGCATCCGATCGTGCATCCGAACCGAGCCCATGGGTGATCGAGCAATTTGCGGGGGGGATAGGAGGTTGGCACAGCGCACTCACAGTGATTGCGGCAGCAGGGGGACCCACCATGAAGGTAGTTGCACTGGAATCGAACCTTGCCTTTGCCACTCAGTATGCCCTTTCGCACCAGGTCAACCTAATTGGGGATGTTCACGACTTGCCTTTGGATTTCCTGGCTAAGTTAGATGACCATGCCATCCTGGTGACACGCATCCAAGATGAACAATGGCAACGCCAAGTTGCGTGGCTCCACCCAGACCTCTGGTGTATTAGTGCACCTTGTCAAAGCTGGAGCTTAGCCGGGAATCAAGATGGACTCTCCTCCACGAATGGCCTAAGTTTAGCTGAGTCCATTTCACAAGCCAGGATCCACAGACCCAAGGTCCTTTGCCTCGAACAGGTCAAGGGTTTCACTGAACACAAAGAATTTCCGGTTGTGGAAAGATTGCTGGATTGGGCAGGTTATGAACGGGTCACCTCAGGGGTCCACGACCTTGCATGCCTGGCCCCCACACACCGCAGCAGATGGTTGGCCCTCTATGTTCTCAAAGGCACGATCCTTCCATGCATGCAGATCCAACCATGGCCACTGAACCCGGTCAAGCCCAGAGATTTTGCCTTCGTGATCCCATTGACACCAGAGCAGACACAACCTTTCGTTCCGACGATTCCAGTTGCTGCGAAATATTTTGAGCCAGCCCTGATGCCATCCAGTGGAGCCCCTTGGACCCAAGCCAAGATTGTGCAGAAAAGAATCCCAGACTTGGAGGCACCGCTGCCGTGTTTTCTGAGCCAATATGGCAATCAACACAACCTACCATCCCACCGATTGCAAAAGTTTGGTTTGTTGGGACATTTTCTTCGCCAAGACAAGAGTTTCAGATTCTTTGCACCGCATGAAGTTGCGATGCTTCACTGCCAACCACATGCTTTGGTTCTCCTGAAACCGCCGCACTTGTCCTGGGCCACCGTGGGTAACAGTATTTCCAGTTTGCATGCTGCTTTCGTGCTGACCCCAGCCATGCAGATCTTGAAGTTGCTCCCTGAAGACTTTGATGTGCAGTCTTTGCTCCGACACATGATTGACACCAGATTGACATCCCACAATGCCCAACTGGTTGACGATGAATTTGCTTGGTACTTAGGTAACCAAGAGGAAGTGGCCCAGCAACACCAGTTGCTGCACTACTTCATCAGTGAGATGAAGTGGAATTCACAGTCAGGAGACACCCAATGGATCAGGGGGACCTTTTTCTCCCCCACCCGAGGCTGTTTGTTGCTAGACCATGAACCCGCACCTGCCTCAGCCCTTTGCGTGCCGGATGATGACCAACCAGATCCATGCTTGACACCGAACCAGACTCAGTCTCCAGAGATGCCAGACACCGATGCTGAAGCGGATCTTTGCATGGTTGAGGCCACCCTGCCCATGAATGTATGGTTTCAGGTCCACTTGCGAGCTATCCCAGATGCATATGGAACCTACAAGGTACCAGCAGATGTCACTTCGAAGGGGTTGCTGTCCATGTGGAACAACCAATTCCTGCCACAGGATTTTGAGCTGTCGCCGACCCAGCTCTGTGAAACCATTTCAGTCACAGCACCTCAGCCAGGTTTTGCACTGGTCCCTCAAAGACACAGCGCATCCCCCGACTTCGAGTGGCCCCAGGAACCAGCCGTCAACATGCTTGTTTTCCGTCCAGAAGCGCCATCCACCGATCTGTGGCTGTATGAAGTTGACACGCAGGACACTTGGCCGCAGTTTGCAGCAAAAAAGCATGTCACCACTAAATCAGGCTACGACATCTTTGGTTGTATCCCACCCAATGCCATGTTGACCAAAGCCGTCACAGTGACCCTGCGAGCTTTGCCAGAAGTGGATCCAAGAGAATCCTTGCCTCTTCCGAGATCCTTGACTGACGTTGAGGTGAACTCATTCGTTCCACCCGACACAGACATATTGGTTTGCCACTTCAAAGGATCACCCCGTGCCAAAGATGCAATTGTTGAATGGTGGTTCACAGATTCTATGAAACTATGGTTTGCATCCGAAGGGAGACAGGCACATTTCCTTGATATCGACGATAGCACCTGGAGAGTCATTTTTCGTCCAGTGTCCGTGCCCACGACAGTACCAGTCAGTGCATTTGTGCAAGCTCTTCCCTTCCGACTGCTTCAACAAGCAGCAGGTTTTGGCAGTGCTGCCCCAGGCATTTCATGGCAACTTCGAGTTGACAGCAGAGTGATCTGTGAGCAGACGCATCCGTTATCAATGACCATGGATCAGATGTCAGTGGCCACCCAGTTTCTGAGTAAACTGACCCTTGATCACACTGCCTTGGAACTCATGTCAGGTGGCCACAGATGCCATGCCTCACACACGCTGTATGACTTACACAACCTTATGCCATCTACCCCCAAGGTCATCATTTATCTGGTTCCCAAGCCGCCACAGGTGCTGCGATTGACAGGAGGAGGGGGTCCCGTCCGGAACCCAACGTCCAAGCAGGATCATGTTCGCCATGTGGAAGCAGGCATGGCCCAGTTGCTTTTGGAACATGCAGTTGATTTACCCCAGATCCCGACCACTGTGACCAAGCTGATGGACACCATCGGTCTCCCAAGACTGCACCAGCTTTTGCACTCAGAACAGGGAGCCGATCAACGCAAATCTTTTGCTAAGATTTGCAAAGCTGCAGATGTCAACTTGCCGCCACATGCAGATCGACCAGCACTTGTAGCTGCCAAGTACAAGAAACATCGAGTTGCCACCCACAAACATACCCATACGGCCATCCCTTTGGACCAGTACAAGCTGCAACCAGGTTTTTTCCGGAACCAAGACAACACCGATGCCAACTTGTTGCCACAATTTGCCCCGACCCTTTCAGGTGTCGCGATGATGGATCCACATGCAGCACAGCAGTGGCTTGAGAAGCCATTACCCCCGATGAACTGGCCATCTATGTGGTCGGCGACCTGCGCACTGATCCCAGCAGACCCCACACTGACATGAATGCACCAGCTCTGGATAGCCAAGGCAGACCAGTGATTTTGAAAGGTAAGTTAGTCCAACTTGGGAGCAAGCAGATTCGAACCATTGCATCCGATGCCAAAGATGTGGACACCCCAGCAGTGCAGGTTGTGGCAGTGACTTGTTGGAAACAGGATTTTGCCCCAGAGATGTGGGAAAGACTGATCTCAGCCCCAGTCAAGACAACCAGAGATCTCATGTCGTTGGAAGGTTTTGCCGATGTCTTCGGCCGTGCGTGGGGAAGAGCTTATAGAAGTAAGGGAGCCCCAGTCGAACCGCATCTTGCGGATTCCATCCAGTATCATTCTGAGGTGCGCCAAATGGCGCGACTAGGGCCCCTCCTTAAACGAAGCGGCTTCAATCACATCTTTTTGCTGCCACAGGATGCCAGCGGTGCCATAGACCAGAAATGGACAGTCATCTGGCTCTCCGCGTCAGTGGCTCAAATCGAGATGCAGGCCACATCGATCCCCGGTGCGGCTGGTTTGATCAGGGGAAACAAGAGCCATGGACTCCGCATCGAGGCTACCCAATTCCAAGCTGCATGGCAAAGGCTCAAGCCGAACCAGCCTCTGCCAGACTTGCGCCAGTGCAACTTTCTTTTCAGGCTCCAGCCACTGCCACTGGGAGTGACGGCCGAGATCCTTAAGGTGTGGGCGGCCCAACAAAGTTGGGACATCAAGCCACTGAAGTCTGTGGGAGCCAAACGATGGCTGGTTTCGTCCGACTCCCAGCCACCCACGGTTTTGATTTTCAATTCCCAGCCAATCTTGGCCCAACAGATGCCAACTCGGAAGGACAAACCCGAACATGATGTGGTTGCGGGACCCCGCATGCAACCACCAAAGCAGGCCGATGCCACCCTGAAGCCACACCAGGTCCCCTACCGAACGGGTGACCCATACATGGATCCTTGGGCGCCTCAAAGCTCCCATCCTATGACTGCATCGATCCCTCGAACATCCAACCAAGAGCCACCCAGTGATGCCAAAGCACCCGCTTCGTCTGGAGCTGAACCTCGATCACTGACCGGCCCAATCTCAGACTTGATGGGACACCAAGATGCCCGTCTCACTGCCATGGAAACCACCATTGCCAAGCTTGAGCAATCTCAGGCTGAACACCAATCTCAAACTGCCCACAAGTTTGTTGCCCTGGAAACCACGATGCACCAGCAGGCACAGCACACCCAGCAAAGCTTGGACCATCTACATCAGGAGCAACAATCCTTGAATGGCAGCTTGACCCAAGCATTCCAAAGACAGGACGGCAGACTGGCAACTGCCATGGAGGAGTTAAAGGCCTTGTTCCTTTCATCACGAGGAGCCAAGAGACATGAGCCAGAACCTCGAGATGAAGAAGAACTGGAGGAAGAGTCAGATGCCTGACTCCGCCCGTCCCACATGGAAGCAAGCATGACCAGGCTGGATGAACCTTGGCCGAGATGTTGGTTGTCCTCTTCGGTTCCCCATGTCCTAGACCGCTGGTGTGAACTGAGGAAGACACCGACGACTCAGCTAGGGATCCAACCTCTCGAATTCAATTTTTGTTGGGCACCCTGGGTAATGATTAGGGTCATTGTTCTCATGGGCCAGAGTTTGCCATATAGGCTCAGTTCCAACCACGGTACCAGACTTGGAGAGGCTTCCAATCCAGGTCCAGGGTCGACCTCGACCTCCGTGGATTCCCAGCAAGGCCATCCAGGTGTGGTCAGAGTTTTGGTGAGTAATCCCACAGCTATTTATAAAAAATCTGAAGTTTTTAAACAGTACAATGCACAGTTGCTTGTGCTGTCCGAAACCTCTGCGACCCAACGGGTCCAGGCCATTGAATCCAAATCACTGAAGAGGGAAGGATTCAACTCAGCCTGGGGTGCTCCAGCACCCCCCCAGCAAGTCGATGCATCCGAGTTCACACTTCGTGGAGCCGCGACCGGTGTCTCCATACATAGCACGTTTCCTCTCAGACCATGCCAAACCAGCGATGAAGAACCATGGGAACCGCTGGGGCGGTTCACACGAGCGATCGCCCAGTTTCCATCGTTGGATGTTCAAGTTTGCTCTTTGTATGGATACCCCAGTGCCACACCAGGTGCCAAGTCACGAAGTAATTGTTTGTTACAGTACTCCTATCTCCAGGCAAGTAGCACCACCTACCCGACGATCATTGCAGGAGATTTGAATCATAGCCCAGATTCACTCGACATGCATCAAGTTTTGACAGCACATGGTTTTCGTACCATCCATGACATCTACCACCGTCGCACAGGTTTGCCGTTGCCTCCAACTTTTAAACAAGCCACGAGCAATGACATTGCTTACTTGAGCCCTCAGTTGGTTTCGATGGTAGGTGATATTTGGGTCGACCAGCAGATGTTGCTAGCCGGACACAACCCTCTGATGTTTGAGCTGATTCTACCTGAAGGACAATGGTACCGCCAAGCCTATAAGCTTCCCAAAAGTTGGCTCCCGCTTCAGCCTGACATGGATAGGGTAGGCCAATTGTATGAACCTTTGGCCCTTGATAATGAGGATTTCCAACAGGTGCATCCCCTCCAGCATTGGGCTGTCCATGTTGAACAAGCGGTTCACCAGACCTTGGTTCAACAACACGAGCAGGACCCGGTTCAATTTCCAATCTCAGGCCTCCCGAAAGCGTATCGAGGCCGATGCCAGCCTCGTAAGTTGGTCAAGACACCCAGCACACACCGTATCAAGCACGCCTGTGATGGACAATACCAACCCAAAGTTGACCAAGCCTCCATGAATTTAACACACACCACTCGGCAACTGAGAAGAATCCAATCGTTGAGAAACCGACTCAAGAAGGATACCTCGCATACCAAGCGCAAAGATCTGGACCGGGAATGGCAGAGCATCCTCACTGCACCAGGGTTCCATGGAGGTTTTAGCCATTGGATGAATCAACATCCAGAATTGCACCCAGTCCCGCTGTACCTCCCAGCCTGGGAGTATCTCCATGATGTTGCCCAGCTTTTGGAACACCACAATGATCAACGGGCCTATTTTGAATCCAAGCGGGCCAAGCAATTAGCCCAGTTTCGTCTTGATCAGGACCTCAAGAAGTATGGTAAACAAATGGCCTTTCGAAGCATCCGAGAACCAGCCCCGGGACTCTTGCATATGGTGCAGCAGCCTGTATCCTTCCGAGCCACGGTCCAAGGGGACTACCACTATGGTTTGCTGACAGTGACATCCCATGCCATACCCCCCATGGATCTTAGGAAACCGGTGCGAGTCCACGACCAAGAAGCACAGATCGTTTCAGTTGATGACACCACCCTCGAAGTCATGCTCTCAGACCCTGACATCGTCTTGCCAGCTGAAGTGATGGTCACCCAGGACCGGACCACTTCCCAGCCGATAGAGGTGGCCAATAAACTCACCGAATTTTGGACCCAATTTTGGAATAGAGATACGGTTGAAGAACAAACTAACCTGGAGCTCTGGCCAGCCTTCCTTGACCTCCAAGCCACCATTCGGTACATTCCACAGTTAGAGCAAGACTTCCAAGACTTAGCAGTCTGGAAGGCCATTTTGAGCACCACCAAATCCCAGACATCCCGAGGTATATGTGCCTGGGCCGCAGATGAGTTGAAAGACCTTCCGGATAATGCCCTGACCGATCTGCAGACCATCTTCCTCTCGCATTTGCGGGAGGGATTTCCGGAGTTTTTGATGAAAGCCAAAACGTTGCCCTTGAAGAAATCAGTGGATACCACCGATGTTTCACGGACCCGGCCCATCACAATCACCAGTTTGCTGTACCGGTTTTGGGGCCGAACCATAAGCCACCACGTTCTCCAAGAATGGGCTAGATGGATGCCACCGGCAATCAATGGCTTTCTTCCCCATAGATGCCCTGCTAATTGGCACTATGATATGCAACTCCAATTGGAGGCGGTCAATTCTGGTGTTCAATCCCAACATCTGGGCGGAGTGACCCTAGACATAGTGAAATGCTACAATGGTCTCCCCCATGCACCCATAGCATCTTTGCTAGGAGCTCTGGGAGTCCCGTTGGAGATCATCGACACCTGGATTGCCTCCGTAAGTCACCTTGACCGATACTGGCTGGTGGATGGGCAACACTTCCCAGCCGGTAGGCCACCCCCCCCCAGCCGGTAAACCATCGACAGGGTTAGCAGAAGGAGACCCAGTAGCAGTGGCAGCAATGGTAGCGGTAAACTACCTTTGGGTCAAGCAGTTGGAAGGTCACCCCATCACCCCGAGTGCCTATGCCGACAACTGGGCATATTTCACTCCAGCACCTGCTGAACACAAAGTTGCCCTGGGAGTCATGCTGAGGACCACCAAAGCCCTTCGCCTCAGAATCGACTGGCACAAGACCTGGGGCTGGGGAACCAGCAAGCCCCATAAGCAAACTTTGAAAAGTGCAAAGCAAAACCTCGCCCAGCCGGATCTGAAGATCACGGTGGTAACCCACGCCCGAGAGCTGGGCTATGTGGTGCACTACAGGTTGAGACCTTTCAGAGGACCCCAAAAGATCCGGCACAAAGCGGCACTCACAAGACTTAGACGTCTCCAGAAATCCACGTTGCCCATCCCTACCAAGGCCTCCATTGCGAAGAGCGCTTGTGTAACCAAAGCCCTCTGGGGCACCCATCTCTATGGTTGCGGCCAGAAATTTTTCGATGACCTCCGCACTGGCATTTCTAGAGCGCTCCTAGGCCAGCATAAGAATATCCAAGGATTTTTGACAACTATGGTCCTCACCCCCATGGTAGAGGATCCAGAGCTCTACACGATCATGCAGGCTGTCAAACATGCTCGTGCCTTTTTGATTGCCGCCACAGACAACCAACGCAGGCTGTACTTGCAGATTGCCTCGAAACCCAACAAACGCATTAGTAATGCCATAGGACCAGCCTCAGCCTTGACTGTGTATCTCGCCAAAGTTGCTTGGTCAGTGGATCGAGCTGGCAACCTCCACACCACAGAACTTACTCTGTTGCACCTTTGGGAATCCAATCAGGAGGACATCCTCCTGGCCCTCGAAAAGGCGTGGATGGCTCATGTATCCGTCACTCTGTCAACGAGGAAGGGATTCCGACATGTTCCCCTCATTGATAGAAAGGGATCCCACACAGCATTTGCCAGAATCCCAGTCGAACACCAGCTGACCTTGGCCATCCAGTGTACCAATGGTAACATGTCCTCGAAGCAAAAGTCTAAGTTTCTGCACGACCATGATGACAAGTGCCAGCTGTGTGGCTTGCCTGACAGCTTTCACCACCAAATCTTGGAATGCGAAGCATTGGCCACTGCACGCCACCCATATGCAGCATTGTGTGCCCAACTCGTTGAGCTGAATCCAGTGCACCTCGCTTTGCCATTGAAGTTTGCAGACCCACGGCAAGAGTGGATAGATGCGCTGCAACAGTCCTTGCCAGAGGCAGACATTGCCCCAGTGGACTTTGCACTGGATAGACTGTACACAGATGCTGCCTGTAAGCACCCGAAGAGCTACCAAGGACGATGGGTCACATACTCCATTGTAGCCTTGCGCCCTCTCCAGTCCAACCAGCCGGCCTTGGCTGCGACTCATCACCAACAGAGGGCGGTGGTTTTGGGCACTGCCCATCTGCATGGCAGACAGACGGTCCCGCGAGGAGAGCTGTTGGCCACTATACAAGCCCACCAGGCTAGTCCTGAGGCTACAGTGGTGACAGATTCGGCATATGCTGTGCACTGCCATAGTTTAGTGAAGACCACACCGTATGTACATACCTTGCACGCCCGTAGGAATTTTGACCTTCTGCAGCGTTTGCATCGGTTGTATTGGGAGCAACGCCACCACTTGCCTGTTGCCAAGATTAAGTCTCACCAGCAGCTGCCACCAGTCGAGCATCCGGATTTTGAGGATATCTTAGGTAATCAGGTTGCAGATGCCACCGCCGTTGCCGCCCATGCATCCATGTCTTCAGATTTGTTGGCCCAGTTTCAAGATGTTCGACATCACCATGAGGAAGCATCGGAACTGTTGAAGGGACAGTTTGCATTGAGACAGGCACTCGCAGAACTGCGAATCCGACTCCTCCAACCAGAGGTGCAATACGGCGACCCCTCAGCCCACAAAGATCAACTGTATGCCCATGCTGTCCAGGAAGGATGGAGCTATGAAGCCCCCCAGGATGAAGCTGATGCAGTGCTGGCCAGCCGCTATGGCTACCAGTACAGCCACGCCCCCATGCAATGGCCGCCCTCATGCAATGGCTTGCCACCCTCCGATGGCCCAGCCAACCAGAGGACGCTCCGCTACCAACTGGAATCACTTGGATCGAGATGGCGGTCAATTTTCAACTGGTCACACAGCGCGGGCTACCTTTGAACGTGGGTACCAACCGAGCCCCTCGATTTGCATGTCCAGGGGACCTTCAGGCATTGGATAGAGGCGCATACACGTTTGACATGGAGGTCAACGCTTTCCGGCATAGCGTTGAACATCTGGAATTCTTGACTGGAACTGCAGTAATCCCTCAGGTGAGCCGACAGCGAGTCCGATCGCTCCAACTGTTGTATGGAGGACCTATTCGTCATGGCCTGCCGCTCAGACCCCAACTGAATTTCCAACGAGAAACCCTTGATGCAGTGGCACACTACGGAACGCAGATGCTTGACGGTTCAAGTTTCACAGCACATCTCCGACCAGAGATACCCATTTTGATGTCATCCTGTACAGAGTTTCCCAATCCTCCCGTGGACGACACACCACAGGCACGAGGATCCAGGTATCACCAAAGGCGAGTAGCTCTGCGTAACAGGCGCAGAGCTGGGGGGGGAGAGGACTGAGGTTGTCACCATTAGAAGTTAGCAGTATGCGGCCGTTTTATTTGTTTGTTCCCACACAGGACTCTCTCCTCTCTTCGGACAGTCGGCATCTGCTCACGCTGGTTGTCGGCTGGGTCTCAATGGAAGGGGAATGAATGAACCAAGGTTGTTCACCATTCGCTCCTCGACATCCTCAGCCCAGGCGTGGGACAACATCAGCTGAGCTGAATCCTGGCGCCAGGTGTTGTCATGCGCGATCCGTGGCCAGGAGGATCCGTTGGGAATCATAAGGACTAACCAACCAAGCAATGGTTAACTAGCTGGTTCATTAGCTGGTTAGTGAATAACGCCTAACAAATTGTTATTGATGTCTAATAATAAAGACAAATAACCTTATGATGGCTAACAACTAGTGGTCAACTAGCTGGTTAATGCTTGATACAGCTCGGGATTTTTGTAACCAACAAGAATCAAATGTGCAGTAATGGGACATAATTACCAATGATCTATCGGCATGGATCAAGAATAGCCAAGTAACAGATGGGTAGTTGTGGAGATGTAATGGGACATGACATACCAATGATCTATCGGGATGGATCAAGAATAACCAAGCAACAAATGGGTAGTTGTGAACATCCCAACAGTTGGACTAGCAACCGGTCATAACTTTGGGATGCGAACAACTGGTGCCCCACAGTTTTGACTCACAGCCATATGTTGAACATGATGGACATGACTAATGTTGGTTTCTGATTAGTATCTACCTGTTGGTTTCATATATTTTCATTACTTTAGGGGGGGTTACACTAATCAGAAACCAACATTACTGGTAATCAAGTGATAACAACATCCGATCATCCAATAAGCATGGCAATCAAATGGTAAACAACCAAACTGATTGTTTGGATTCTAGAAACGTGAAATGCATGCATGCGTCGAAGGGAATTTTGGCATTTGGTGATTTATGTGTGTCCGAGGGACTTTAAATGAGAATGATTCTGCAAACACCGTTCCCATTGGCACTCCTTGGTTCATATGTCTTTGGCCATAATAACGACCCCGGTAGATCCGGCATTGAACCTTCACCAAAATCCATATGTTTCCATCAATCATCCATAAGTCAGCCCAAGTCTTCTTATGCAGTTCTCATACAATTTCGTTGTTGACGATCCTTGGCCCACAACACCGAACACCGGCACACCCCGCCTCTCGGTGTTGACTCATCATGACAGCAACGCCACAACCTTCTCCTGTGCCATAGGGAAAAAGTGCTTTTGTCAAAGTTCATTATTGCTACCTTGGGTAGGCTATGGTAGGCTGCTTCCATCCACCAGCAATAGATTAGCACCACTGGGTTTTCAATTTAACATCAAATATATGGGGCTACTGAATGTTGATCCCCCAATAATGAAAATATTATCTAAATCATTGTTGATGGATTGATGACACTACCCTCATAAAGGTAATTCATTAGAAATATTGATCATAAATCATTTGCATGCAGAAATGCAACGCATGTAGAAATGTCTATTGATTTGGGATTTCGGTGAATATAACTATGCATGATGGTCAATGTGTAGGCTAATATCCCAAACAAAACGTGATTATGAAATATATCACTGGTTGGCGGTTATAAGCCATCCTTTTACCTTTTACCCTTGCAGCCGGCGAGGAAGCGAACTGCAGGCATTTGGGGCCAGAAACCGCCTTCCAATATCAAAGTAGCAAGCGTGCTCAGATTGCCGGGCACGCCTGCCCACATGTAACATTATTAGGCGGCTAATCATGGCCCCCGTGCCAAACGAGGAAACGTCACAGATCTGCCAATCGCAGACATAAACTATACTAAACGTTATCATTTTACACCCACGGGTTTTCCACGGCCAGTCACAAAATACACCACAAGCCAGCATCAAAACTCCCTGGTCGATTACCGGGAGAGACATCGGCAATGCCCTTGGCTCAAGCTCAGGCCTCCATCATTGCTTTCTCACCGTGATAGACTAGCAGCATCTGGGTAGCAAATCGCCCGCAAGTGACAATGGATCCGCATACTAATATGCCGGCATGGTCCTGCGCCTCAAATGGATACGATCAATCATTCCCAAGGCTCGACGCATGCCACTTGTGCTCCCAGTCGTGCATAGCAGTCGCCAGCTGCAAACAATACAGAACTGCTGGCCATCACACCTATTCATAACCATGTAGTAGGCCCAGCCATCTTGCATGGCAGCAGTCATCAAAACAAATATGAGTCAATCAACCAAGCCCCCCAAAAATCAAAACTGTTTAAAGCCACCAGCTGGATTTCCATTTGTTTTGCTATGTCATGTTGCCATGGGTGTTACCATGGCCAGGTACCTCGGTACCTCACCTCATGTTGTGCTCCTCGCCCCAACACTGCGAAGCCAGGGCGCCTTTGGTCCATTTCTTCACGTATTCCTGGTTCAGATCGTACCTCCGAGGTTCGCCATAGGGCTGTCCGCGTGAAGAACGATGGCCGACAACAGGATGGTTACCCCAACATGGCGATAGGTTAGTTTCACAAATAGTATCAAGTTGGAATAAATCAAAGTAAATTAGTGGTAGATCAATGGTCGGTCAATGACTACATGGTCAATCTACAACACAAAACTATATAACTTGCCTGGAACCCTCAAGTAGAATCCATGCAATACCCTCATTCCATTGCAAGAAACTCCTAGGGTGCGTTCCGTGCCATAACGCGTAAAAGCAAATGGTCATGCAATTCAATGGAGGATAAATTAATATGCAGATGTCTTGCTTGCATTAAGGTTTCACTTCTCTCCATAAAAAACAAGTTGACTTTGGAACTTGAAAAGCAAACTGATCGGGCCACCAATGACATAACACATCTGAATCAATATAAATACATGTCTAATGAGATATGTACATATCGTCTTAAATCAAAGACATTTAACAAGCAAATACCGTGTATCCCTAGGAGTCCTGATTACATGCACATCAATAGACATGTAATTACATTTGCACACACAAAAGCATATAAAATTGTCGGTATAGCATGTGCTGATCTATATGCAATACCTATACACGCAACATCATGCAACCACATCCTTTGATTTCCTTGGATGTTAGGGTTGCCAGTTGTCTGCGGCGGATCACATGTTGACGTACTTCTTTCCGTGAGTCTTGAAGAGGCCATACCTGAGCACGCTCGCCAGTGCTGGTGTGTTGAAGCTGTTGAAAGCTCCACAGAGGAAACATCAAATGAGTTGAATGGCTTTGATATGACTTTTGAAAACATTACTTCGAAGGAACACACAAGCAAATTTGATCTGATGCTTGCATCATTTTGTCGACTGTTGGTCGAATGTCATGATTTTTTTCCGCTAGAGCCATGGTTGAAGCCATTCAATGTACCAGACACCCGGACATGTTCGTTGTTGTACACCTGAAGGTGCTGGATGAACGGTGGTATATACATGCAAGAATGCATGCTGTAGTCATGAGCGATGACACACACACACACACACACACCGAGATACATCTGTTCCATTGCGTCAAACAAGGCTCGGTCCACAGCATATCCTATCCCATGGCTGGAAAGCCCATCGCCAATGTTTATATATATATATATATCAATATATACCTATATCATCCTATATCTGTGCACTTGTATATACATTCTGTATACAAATTCTAACCACCCTTGAAAATCCGCTCGGCCGAGCCACGCTTCTTGCTCTTGACAAAAGCTCAGCACTTCATCCCACTCCTGGTGCGACACTAGTGACCGCTAATGCTTGACTAAGCCCTGCGGAAAGAACCCACTTATCAATTCATCAAACTGCAAGAACATTATTGCTGCAGTACTTGTCTATTCATAAATAAACATCTTTTGAATATCTAAATGTAAATAAATAAATAAATAAACAAATAAATAAATATATATATATAATAATAATAAAACTAATAATAATAATAATAATAATAATTATTATTATATATATATATATATATTCTTTCAGGTTGGATCATTATGGATCATTGCGTTCAGCTCAATCATCAGTGGTATCATGCAAGTCAAATGCGCAGGGCTCCGTCCTGGATGCTCAAAGTCCATTTCTGCCTGGGCACTGCTGGGACACGAACGCTGGGACGGCGACTGCAACTGGTTGGTTGAGAGAATCGCCCTACCTTTAATATGTTGTGATGCCATGCATGTTTAGTTTGTAATGGCTACCAACCCTAACCGCCCTCAACCAACCTCAACCAAGCTTACCCAACCTCAACCAAGCTTACCCAACCTTACCCAACCTGAACCAAGCAACCTCAACCAACCAACCAACCAACCCACCAGCTGAAAGGCAAAGGCACGGATCTTCCCACTGCCGTTTGCGCATGACGTCGTCCGCGCTGGAGGCCATGCCGTTGGGTTTCTGGGGCACGTACTCAATGGCCTTGCCCGCAGCTTCTCAAGTAGCGCTGTAAGTTGTTCACCGGGGCTTAAGCACTCAAACTTGGTCAATATTAGCTAGCCAACCGATGGTTAACTAGCCGGTTAGTGGTTAATGATAGGGGATGATAACCACCAATAGTAGTGGATATACCAACGATATGGCGAGCTGAGTCAAGCAGTTCACCAGCCAACGTTCATGGAGGATTTACCAACAATTTCATGAGGGAAAACAGCCTGGTTAATGATGGGGAACCAGGGGGACTAGGGGTTTTGACTCACAGCCATATTCGATACAGCACTTGATATCACTTGGTGCAGCTTGTTTCAAGCTTGATGGTATTGATGCTTAACAAGCTGGTTGATAATGCTTAATTAATCAGCTGGCTAATGCAGAGTGACCAGCTTATTCACCACCATTCATCAACCAGCGGTACAGCATGGCCACAACTGCTGCGGTTCACGCAGGACTCCATCATCATGAATATCAGAAACCACCTTATCCAACATCAGGTTCCGAACGCGTCTGAGCTTGGCTGCCTTGATGTTTTGAACCACTCCATTGAATAAACCACCCTGTGTGTGGTGTGGAAACTCAAAAACTGCGGGGGGGGGGGGGGGTAAACCATGGTTTATAGTTTTATGGTTGTCCCATTTACCAAATCACCGACTGTTAGAAATCATCAAGCATGATTCAACAAAATAAAAAGTGAAGCGAAAAACATGTCACTCACTGTTTGTTGTCAGGCTTTATTCACAATAATGTCGGGCTATGCTATGACATCTAACCAGTTCATACCAAGTACTTCACCGTTGACTGTCCAAAATAGACCAGCCGTTATTAGCCAAATTGCCCCCTGTTTTTTTGCACCTTTCTTTCAAAATCAAAATGGTTGGTTGTTATCTTGTTATCATCAATCGCCATGATCAGTATTCACGTTACTCATTATCATAATTGAAAACCATGAATGACCAACCATGAGTTTACCCAAAACCATGCAATTTCATAGCTTAGAAGCCATATTTTGGAGGCTAACAACCTACCTTTCTTAAGGTTTTTGGGCCTGTGGCAACCATCAGTGGCACCCAAAACCTACCATCGGTGGGCACCGGTCCCCCGGTCCCTGGCGGCCTCTGGTGGCACCGTAGGATCCCTTTCCAACTTGATGGCTGTGAAGAAGCTGTTGGGATGCGCGGCCTCTCGCTGCTGAAAGTGGTGAGCGGTTGGTTGTTGTTACTGGTTGATGCTTAATGATGGGTATGATTAATGGTGGTTATAATCAATGATGGTTATAATTCATGAGAATGATGGTTGTAATTAATGATGGTTCAGCCAGGGACAATCAATGGTTACTGATGGCTATGATGAATGAGAATCAGCATTGCAGGTTGGTGCTTCTCACCCCTATGAAAAGAGAGCGAATCAACCAATCAGCCGTAAATATAAGGGAAAATCAAGAATGTTTAGAACCACCAACCAGGTCAAGTAGTGATTTGTTGGTAGAAATCAACCATAGTTTGTCTACAGTCATGTTGAATATTGCAACGACATCGACAATCAAATTGCAGGATGAAGCAATCAACGAAGAAAAATGCAATTCAAGGATATATGATGTACATATAAACTCAAACAAATGCAACCATAACCACTCATGAAGATAGTATTGCAGGATCCAAAACAATCAGTACAACTAGAACATACCAAATGGCAAGCAAAAATCAATTCGTACAAAAACACAAACAATTGGTTCATATGATGTTTGCTTTCAAATTCACAATTGCAACTCACAACTAATGATAATGATCCTGCACGAATAAACAAACAAAACAGCCAACAAACATAAATATGATATCAAAGTATTAGATAGTATTCGAAGAAGAACTAAGAAACACCTCACAGGACTAGACACAATCACTGATGAAAACCGTATTACAGGATTGAACGCAAGGCATAGTTGGAAATAGCAATCAACCTCAAAATGCATGATCAAACAACAAACACACAATCAATGAAGATAGGCCGTAAAGGCATGTCACAACCATGTGTACAGCATGTATGATCAACAGTTTGATGCATTCACAACAAAGACCCTTCAGTACTGCTAGAAAGCGTCCTGGGAGCACATTGAAACCGAAACGGAGAGACCCACTTTGAAGACACCAACAGCACACGGCAGGCTGGTTGTGATACCCAGTCGCGCCTGGTGCAAATTTGGTTCAAGACCTCATGGGGATGGCATCGAATGGCAATGAGTGATCACAATGGGATAACCATGGGAGAATCATGGTTGGCAATTAGATAATCACAATAATCATGGGATCAAAATGAAAATCATGGGGGGAGAATCATGAAATTTTGTCCTTAAATAGTAAGGGGATAGTGACGGTTCATATTCTCGATATTTGTGGTTCATCATGACTGCTGGCGGGTTCTGATAGGGCTCATTGCAGAAAATAAGAGGTGATTAGCCAAGCACGATTCATTACGGTCAAGGACTCATGATGATAGAATGGTAAATTACCAATCATTGATATTCATATAGAATTAAGATTGGATATCGACATATATTGGGATCTTGGATGCCAATCAACAGTATGGCTGTCGGTGACAAATGTGTACCCCTGGTTCCCCTGTCATTTACAATTGTCTTCCCTGTCACTGTTGGTAACTATCCCCCATTAGCTGGTTGATTCATATTGACCCATAGCCATATAGTTGGTATATCCACTACTATTGTTGGTTATCATCCCTTATCATTAACCACTAACCGGCTAGTTAACCATTGGTTGGCTGGCTAATATTGACCCATAACCATCTCAATAGATCCACCGACGTTCTCTCTGGTTGTGAACCGAATCCACTGCCCTTGCCATCTTCAACATCAAGGCTTCCAGCAAAACGTTGATGATGCACGTGAATGAATGCTCATATGGGAGTTTCTTAAAATGGGGAACCTCAAAAAAATGTTGGTTTGGTACTATAAATGATTACAAAGGATGATTTGGGGGTCCCCCTATTTTGAGAAACCACCATGTTAAGGTATGTAAATTCGACTGTTTATCTACGTTTGATCAATGTCAATATGCGTCTACAGGCAAGCAAGTATGCATGTATCTCGCTACGTCAGTATCTAGGTATCCACGTGTGCATTGTTTGTATGTGCAAATCTGTCTGATGGTTTCTTGACATGGGGTTACCCCCAAATCATCCGATATTAGCTATTACCAGCAATAAACTAACCACCTAATATGTGTCGTTTCCAATTTTGAGAAACCACCATATAGTTATTAACCAGCTGACTCATTACCAATTTATTAACCATACAACCCCCAAATGCTCAATAGCCGATTTATCTACATGTTTTAAACAAGCCTTTAGGTAAATAGAAGTGAATTACCCATCATTGACCATGCACTATATTCTCTGTGATTTCCTATCATCAACCACGTTTGACCACCTAATTAATATCTTCAATGATCATCAACCATCATTAATCATTAATAACCATGATTACCAACTATATTACACCATACATGAAGTACACTGGGATATCGAAAAAAAAGGACCCGGAGCCACCACTCACCACCGCTGAAACTGTTGCGAAAGGCACCCAGGCTGTGCAGGCTGTCGATGCCTGGATCGGACCTCGCGGCTGGATGCTGGCGCGGTACCATTTGCAGCGGGCAAATGTGCCATAGTAACAAAGCAAAATGGTACATGTACCTTGGATGATATTGATGTCATCAATGTAAAATGATTAAGTTGATACCATTACCATGTATAAATGGAGCATGTACTGTTGGAATCTAATGATATTGACCTATTAATTATTATTTGTTGATCATTTTTCTTTCCATTTCCAGGGCCTTGAGGTCAATCCCTCGTGCCATTTTGCGCGGCACCCTTTCTGGATTGATTGAACATAATCGTTATCTTAGTGGATGGATATGGTACATACAATACTGGACTGAGTCATGAGCGAGTACGAGCGGGGTTATTCTTGCTCAGCGATGGCATCGACAAGTGATAAAGTAAGCCAATCATGGATTGACAACTTGACAACATAATTAATACATTTATATATCTCGGATGATAAACAATAGATGACGGTCGGCTTATCATGATGTCCCTGGTTGATTTAGGACTATTCATGATCACATGATTTGGCTACTTGGTCGCAGGGTAAACTACATTCAAACAAAGCAGCAACTTACATAAGCTGTGTCATAATAGTGAGTGGTTTTCATGTAGACCACTTGGTATCACCAGGTTCTCGAGGCGTTCATTGTTCTGTCCCTTGCTGGTTGATTAGATTCAAAATGTGGATTGGTCATTGGCTTGTTCCTTGTGGTGAATTGAAGGTGTATTTCATGTGTTTATTGTGGATGGTCCAGTGGATGAATGTGAGTGGATGATGTAAATGGTTCATGCTGAGCAGTTTGTCACCAATGGATTTGGTAGGTCCGTCTCTACCGAACTGCTGTTGGTCAGCGACCGACCAACCCACCCACCAATCAATCAAGCAACGACTCCGTGCATCAAGCATGATCAGCATGTGCAGCAAAAACAATGACCAGCTCTCCTCTTCAATGTTGTTCCTTACCCTGACGTGTCGATATTGATTCATGATATGGAAGCTATGCATCTCGGAACATCCTGGCAAACCAAAAGAAAATCCACCAAAGTTGTTGGTTGTCCTTCCGGTTGGGACCGCAACAACAACCACCGTGTTAGCGGAATGGCCCGTTCCCACCCGCCACGTTGCAGCGACAGCTGGGGTACCGGTTGACGGACTCGGCGAGTTTCTGCCTCGGATGCAGAAAGGGAAGCGCCCCTGGACCTGCCGAGGTATCAAAGTCAGCATGAAACGAACATGAAGCAATCATCATAATATCTATGATTTTATGATATAAGGTATGAATCGCTATGAATATCAGATCAATGATTGGCTGGCAGTTATCAACATTTCGCTGGCATACTCATCATGCAACAGTGAATGAAAAAACTCACTCAAAATTGACAGTCATTGATTACATTCATTGCCATGACTCATAGTTACAAAGAAACATAATCATCGAGAACTATCATCAGCTGTCATTCAAAATTACCTTGGGACTTGATCAATTAGCATCAGGGACTGTAACTATCACTATAATCAATGCGAACACCCATCCACCGTAATTAATCGTCATACAAATACTCATCGCGTGTGCTTCACCGCCATTTTGAGATCGTTCCATGCCTGGAATTGAGTTGCAACCAACGAGTTGCGGATAGCTCATATATCCAGCAACTGTGGTAAGCTCACCATCCAAAAAGGCCAGCGACCAGTTCCACGGGTGCACCAGCTGTGGATACACCGAACATCCAAGTATAGCTGCTACTTGTCACAGTACCATCACAAACCATCGAACAAACTATACTTGACAAGTCATTGAAGTGTCGTACAAAGTATAGTTGCTACTAGACTTCTTGACCATATGATGGTTTCTCAAGCCATAGGGGACCCACCAAATCATCAAGTTTATACATTCACCATTGTTAGAAATTACGCAACCATTCATCAACAGACTGTGGGTCAAAACCCTTTAGTCCCCCTGGTTCCCCTATCATTAACCATTGGTTTCCCTATAGTTTTGTTGGTGAACTTACCACCCATCACTCGTTGGTTAACTGCTTGACCCGTAGCCATATATAGTTGGTATATATTCACTACTATTGTTGCTTATCATCCCCTATTATCAACCATTAACCAACTATAGTTAAACCATTGGTTGGTTGGTTCACTGCTTGACCCAACTCGCCAACCAACACAACGTCAACGTCATCCTTCGCGCCCAGCAGCTGAAGATCGGTCACCGTGCCACGCAAAGCCTCACAGTCTGCGAGGCTCCTGGGGAGGGTTCCGTGCCGCCGCTCGCGCAGCACAGCTGCGCAGGGCGCGCGCAGGTTGCAGGGCATGGCACAACGGGATTGACGTTGCGTCGCGGCTGGTGCACTCTGAAGATCATGGGGCTACTTATCCGACCCCCAAAAATGGTTGGTTTATTACTAATGATGGTTAATAATGGATGATTTGGGGGTACCCCTATTTTGAGAAACACCCATATGGCGGTTTGGGGAACATTAAGGAAATTTAAGGAATCTATCAGCCAATTGTTGTTTCTCAAAATGGGCGGCACCCTAGTTATCATCCAATGTAAACCATTTATGGTCATAAACCAACCAGTTTGAGGGGTACCCTATTTTGAGAAACACTCATATGAAGAGATGCAATGCAGTCATTCTAAGTAAATTTATCTGTGCATTCATATGCATGTTTATAGACATGGGCGGCCTCAAAAGACAGTATGAGCCAAGGTTCCCGAGAGGTATCATGACAATGGTTGTTACTATCTGTATTGACCTGTTTGATCGCTATTCTGTCTTGATGTTTCAGTTCCCATAATTCCTGTCAATACAGACCATAGCTCATTTACGTATATTTACGTACCTAATGTCCATTGGTGCATATCGCGAGATATGACTGGACCATTCATATGTTGGGTACATATGCAGTGCCTGTTTTTGTCCTGGAAAGTCTCACTGAATGCCCGAGTTTGGGTTCTTGCCACTGGCGGCAACCTACGAATTGGGGCATCCCAAACCCAACAATGGAGCTGTGGCAGTATGGCTCACGGTGGTTCAATCTACTTATGCTGGAGGCAAAACCTGGTTATAAACATAGCTTGGTGTATCTACATTGAACATACTATAGCTTGTCGTCTTAATCTATTATGGCTTTTCATAGCATCGTAGAATATGACTGAACACTTCTGCTTGGTGATTGAACCGCTACCCAACATGTGTAGCAAATTGTAGCGGTCATTTTTCAATCTAACAAGAACCAGCAAAAACAAGCAGGAAACATTCGCGACTGCATCATCTGCTGACACCCCAGTCATTGCCATATGGCTGAAACTAGTGATTACTCCTTGATGTGCTACCGGACTTCCTACTGCTCAAGTTGGGTCTTCAACATTGATCCGTGGACCACTTGCCCTCCCCTTGATCACCCTACAAATCCCCACAACAAACGCATGTAAGTCCCTCATATCCCACATGTTCACTCAGCCTTAAGTTGTATCACACTACTTGGGCCCGGGTGGATGACCTGATTTTTTCTGGGGGTGTTCGGCTTCATCAGTTGGTATAGAGGCTTAGCCAATCTTAGGCAACATGCTGAGTTCTCCCACTGCTCCAGTTTCGCAGTCTGCTCGTCCCTCTGTTGTGCCAACCTGTTGCCCGTTGGAACTGTGGCTACTTAGAGGCCAAGCAGGCAAGCTTCAATCTATATATATATATGTGTGTGTGTGTATATAGTTAAATATATATATATGTGTATACATATATTTACATATGTGTATACAAGCATAAGCAACAAGCGTAAGCATAGGATAATCTTGCCAAATAAGTCAAGTTGTTTGAGGATTGTTGACCATCATGATAAAGGATCATCATTAACCAATAGTTAAGCATCAACTAGTCAATCAAAATCACATATCAATCCCATTAAAATCCAGATGGGTGCAACCAAGTACCCCGTATTCATCAATGCTCTGCGGAATACAATTCTTACATGGCCATGGTTGAACAAAGTGTAGACCTGAACTTGTGAACGTCGAACACAATCCACAACATGACGGTGCTAGCTTTGTTGAGATGCTGACCCAAACGTGGTACCTGCAACAACCTGGAGATTGGCGAGATGGACAACCAATCTAGAAAATTCTTTGTACCCAGCGCTGCTTGATCGCCTCCCATAGCGCCCATATCCGACCGCTTGGTCAACTGGTTGTGTTGCAAAGGGGAGATCCAGTAGATCATCTCCCGGGAATCAGTATTACTGGAGGTTGCATCCCTACTATCCACGATTGTTTGTATTGCTAAGATCAACTATCAACCATTGGTAGATAGTATTACTATATATTGACAATATATTGGTTAAGATTATATACTGTTGATTGTTACATCCCTACTATCACTAAGCTGCGTATCCTTCTTGACCAAGATAAACTATCGACCACTGGTATGGACCAAAACAACTGCTTCAACAGTCTTCCGCCGACCCAATCTGACGAATCAAACCACTCGTCAACCATTTTTCACAATTATTGATTTCTTATTCACCCATCGGATGAATCACTGGATGTTGCTTGTTGATGCCATCCCTCACTGCCGTTGTCTCCCATTCCAACGAACTGGATACGCTGCCGCCTCTGAACCTCCGCTTCCATGGCCACAATCGTTGCCTTGGTCGACCTGGGCGGGCCGGACAGCCTCCATTGATGCTTAGTTGATTAGATTTTATAGTTGTATCATACATATATATATATATAACTTATATATGTATATGCAATTATATACACAAAAAAAGAAACATGTCTTGTGCGTGTGTACTATGCACGTAATAAAAAAAAACCCATGGATACATGATGATACACGCAATTACATGCAAACAACATCACATCTACTCATTCGGCGGAGCTTTGCAATGGAGTTGCTGGTGTCGAGGTGTGTCACAGCCCGGTTCCCCAGTCACCTCGAGCACTTCTCCCCCCGTTCGTCCAGGAGCGTTCCAGCAGTGCTGCTATTGGATGATAAACCCCGAACTTGATGACTGCGGCCGTGCTACCCTCATGAAAGCATGTCTATCCAAAAAGCGAGCCAAGTAACCGATGTGGTTGCAACCCTGCTGATTTTCACGAAGCTCAGAAATGGCCACATTTGTTGGATACCCCAACAACATTGACCAAGAACAACATGATCCTCGGCAATCGGAACTCATTTGGGGCTCAGTTGCACTTCCAGCAACTCCCTGCAGCTCATCCCATGAGTGCAATTCCATGGGCTCGAGTTGCTGTAGCTGACGCCCTCTCTCCTGTCGAGCTGTGCGCAGAAATTGGGGATCTGTCAGCCATGTTGAGACGAGCATAGTCCTGGGGTGATATTGGATACACCCCGTACCCAAACTGTCATGCATTCATCCGGGCACAACTACGCACAATTGTGGGATAGAAAAATGCTGGAACAGTCCGTAATCCAAGTCTTCAATCCTTTCAAATTACAACCCATGCAGACCATGAACGAGCCTGAAAGGTCAAAGCTATCACAGCACATCAGAGAACTGGCAACCCATTCCTAGATGATGAAAAAGTACCAGCATCATGTGCTATGATCAATCCCTCATATACCCAGTGACACAACCACTCCAATCAACAGTCACTCAGCTGAGGGGAAATTACTGCAACGAGAAAACTTGAACAAACAACAACATACATTATGCTGGCAACTCTTCCCATGATTCCAGATATATCCATTGTAACAAGCGAGCACTGGGCTCTAGACCCCTTTCAGTTCAAAGTAACATGAGTCATTGTCAAAGTCCACTCCAGAAAATGAACTCATGTAAAAGACCACGTTTCAAGGTCATTGTCAAAGACCACTCATGACCAGAGTTGGCAATTGTACACTTGATATGAACACCTATACTTGACCAGTAAATGCATGTCAAGCATTATCAGTATAGATATCCAGCATATGTATGTACACAATGCTTGATATGGTAGTATACAGACCACTATACATACATACGGCTGTTTCTCAAGTCATAGGGGTACCCCCAAATCATCCCGCTTATTAACCAATAAACCAACCATTTTTTGGGATCAAAACCCTGTACTGGTGGTTCCCCTATCATTAACCATTGTTTTCCCTATGATTGTTGGTTGGAACCCCCCATTCGTTGGTTGGTTAATATTGAGAAACCATCATATCCAGCCTTGTACACCAGAAAATCCGGTGGAACCGACGACTGAACCCAGGGACTTGTTCCCGACGCCCGGCGTTCCATCAGCGCATCGTTCCGAGGTTGGCGCTTCATCGCTAGCAGTACTTGGGATGGCTGGTAGCAGTCAGTGGTGCTAAGTGCTTGGGATATGAGATATGATAATTATATTTCATATATTTCTTTGTTCATGTTGTTGATGATACCATTCAGTTTGCAACTACCAACATAATTTTGGAAAATGCTAGCTCCACAAGTTGCATTTTTTCTCTCTCTCTCTCTCCCTCTCTCTCCATGCGTAGGAATCAAATAAAACCGATGCAACCATATTAAAGTCCGTTGAAAGTAAATAAATCTAATCTGAACCAGGCAGTCAACATCAGTCAACACACGGCACTTTCTCAAGGTTTTTGAATCATGTGTGGTGGATTCCCAAGCCTCTATTAACGACTACTAACAACTAATAACGAACTCATCCCAGTCGCACATGAAAGCCACCCCAGCCACTGTTCCCAAGGCCTGCAGTTGCGACCTGCGACGATGAACAGCAAGGGGATCACCACTGATGATTAGTCCCATGCAGCGGTAGGGTTTCAGGGGTCTACTACCAGCTACTACACCATCACTACATACTACTGCGAAGCGGCCCGGACAAATCTGCACAGAAGTTTGGTTTCAAGTGTTTGTCTACTTTACTGAGTACTGTGTGAAATTGCCATAATTGCGAACAAGGTTTAGTTTTGACGACCAACCCAAAACGCGAAGTCCGCAAACATGTAATCCGCATTTCGCTTCAATCATTAATTAAGTAATTTTTGAAGCAGTCATCTATACTTCGGTATATATACATATAGTCCATACATATCCATACATCATATATTTTCAATCTTCTTTATGTACAGACATATCACAAAAGTCAGGAAGTATCATCCATATACCATGGCACCAATATCCCATAGACTCGTAGATATGGGTTTGTCCATAGCAATGGCGGTACCTACTAAGCATCCAACAGTAGCGATTATTCACAGGAAGGCTGACCAGCTAAAGGGGTACACCATTTTTTAGACAGACCCATGGCTATACACAACTGGTTGGTGGTTTTGACCTCTATGAAAAATATTTGTCAACCAAACATTTGTTGACAACTACTAGGGAAAATGAGCAAAATGTTTGAAACCACCAGCCAAACAAAACCCACGGCCAGTGGTACACCATGTTTTGATATTTTTGGTATATGATTGTGGTATACCCTCAGTCCCCCTGGTTCCCCAATCATCAACCATTGTTTACCCTATGATTTTGTTGCTTAATAGCCATATAGCTGCTATATCCCCTGTTGGTTATTCTTCCCTATCATCAACCATTAACCAGCTACTAGTTGGTTGGTTAAAGCCATATATAGCTGCTATATCACCTATTCTTGTTGGTTGTTGTCCCCTATTGTTGACCATTAACCAGCCAGGTTGGTTAACTGCTTGACCCGGTCGCTCGCCATAGTCTCGACTCCACGGTCCGCGCCTCGCAGCCTCCAGCTTCTGCATCAACTGCTGCATGTCCTGGCCGCCAGGCAGGGGATCATTGCCGCGCGCGCGGCCACGCTTGCAACGCAGGCAGGGGCGGTTCGTGGCGCATGGTGATGGCAAGGATGAAATGATGAAGATGTGAATGGTTCAGATGGTTAAATGATGGTTAAATGAATGGTTCATGATGTGGACAATTGGTGGTTAATTGAAATTGCAAAGTAATGGTTCAGAAGTTACATACTGTAGTTGCCAATGACTACGATGTTTTTCAGTCATGGTTGGATAAGAAGATCTACTGTAAATGAGGCATCCATTTGCGGTCACTTTTGGTTAACCAATGATCGGTAGAAGGTTTGTCGTTAATGATGGTTGGTATGTAGATTGTTGTTGTTTTTGATTGGTTGGTCAATGATGGCTCATGAAGGGGAGAATGGGAGAATCACCCACAATAAAACGCAATATCTTGGCCACTGATGGCTCAGGGAGGTCAAACTGTTACCAAAACCAGCCCTAATTGTACTATAGCTATCTATAGCTGGTGGCAGAGAGTACCTCCATGTGCATTTACAACAATGCCTCTCCGCCCATTCGTTAAGTACTCAATCTATATTTGTCACCCTCTGATGCTTGCTGGTTGCTCAAATACACCGATCAAATCTCAAGCAAATGTCTAATGCAATAGTGAGACAAAAGAACACTTGTGGCAAGTAAAATGTTCAACTTTAGCAAACATGTAAAGTGTCGTACGACCTGACTAAATATGGTTGATGATTGGAAAGTGACCGTCATCATTGACGACAATAAACAATGCCTGCAAATAGCAAAACCGTGAAGAAATTGTCGGTGAACAGTGAAAGTTCAACCAGTTCAACATCTGGACACATGTCAGCCGAGGGCCGACGGTGGCTGTTCATTTCAGAGGACAGTCCATCAGTCGTGCTCTTTGAGCCCTCAATTTGAGGCGTCTCCGAAGTTTGAACAGTTCGGATTTAAATATCCAGCCACATTGAAATCAAACACATGTGGACCATGGTTCTGAGTCCGTCCAGGAATTTGTCGTTGCATGTAGTTGCTATTCGATAACACAACGGCTTGAATACCGAAAAAGTCTTACCCCCATGATCCACATGTCATGCTGGCAAGTCCTCCGTCAACTGTTCGTTTTTCTTTTCCTTGGACGTGCGTCCGCCAAGCAGATCAAATGGGGAAGTTCATTGGAGGCAACAAAAGTCATCATGCCCGTTCACGGAAATGGAACAAATACTCTGTCCCTCTCTCCTCTTCTTGAAAAGCACGTAGAATGAGTATACTAATGAACATCTTCATGTACATGTGCCTGTAGACATGTATGCATGGATTTCACCCACTCAGGATTCCGCTGCTTGATGTTGATATAGCCCTATGTACCCAAATAGCAATGTGGACCATTATTCTAACCAACCCGATCCGGATAGCAGTTTTCCAAACCCTGTGTCTGCTGTTTCTGCTGGTTACAAGACATTCCCCTGATGCATTATGGGCGATGATTCCAAGCCAGAAACCAGTGATGGGGTGTACGACATCAGCTGACCATCAGCTGGCCGACCAGCTCTGACTTGAACCAATGACGTTAGTGAATGAACCTAGCTGGATGAAGATTCACGAAAGGGTCAGTTGGGTATGACCCATTGGTTCATTGATGGTTTAACCCATGATGTGGCCCAGTTGAGTAACCATGACACACCAACGATGAACCCAAATAATTCTTCAAGTTCACAACAATCATGATCCAGTACTAACCATTCGATGATCAGCCGCTCACCACCATCATCGGTATCAATGATTGAACAGTGTTGTCATCAACCGCATTTTTATCATCACTGACAATCATGTTTTGTTTAGAATAGTAGCTCTTAGTGTTGATAAAAATGGAATCATCTAGGGTCTAGGGTGTTTGTTGAATACGGATACTGTAATGTGAATTAACAATACCTGGTAGCTACTCAGAATCTTATCGTACATATTTGATCATATTTGGGTATGTGCCAAAATAGTGGTGCCCCAAAAACCATTGGCTGATAATAGATTTCCATTATAAATGGCCATATTTTGGATTAATCATTTTGGCACATACCCATTTGGCTATGGGTCAAAACCCTGTACCCCTGGTTCCCCCACTATTCACCATTGTTTTTCCTATGAAATTGTTGGTGATTATCCTCAGTAGTTGGTTGGTTAACTGCTTCACCCATAGCCACATATAGCTGGTATATTCCCTATTATTGTTATATACTAATGATGCTAATCAATTACCAGTAAGTGTGAGTTGCTAATATATAATCCAATCAAATATCAAATACAAATGCTTATTATATATTCCCTATAATTACCCACTAACCAGCTAGTTAACCATTGGTTGGTTGGTTGATATTAACCCATAGCCAGGTAAATGCATCGCAACTCAGTGGGCCAAGTCTCTAGTTCCTTTTCTTTGCTGTTGGCTTTTTCTTTCCGCAGCGCCTACGGCGCTCGCTGCCCCTCAATCCGATGGGGCGGACCGGGACACCGACGTACTCGCGAAACAAAACCATCGGGTGGGCGGTTGAACCAACCCGTCATGAAAATATGCCCTTGTCAACCAACTATTTGTTGATAATTACAAGTGGGAAAATAAGCAAAATGTCAATCAAACCACCAACCAGCCATGTACCTGTGGCCTCTTTTTCAGGGAGACAACAATCAGCATTGGTCAATACTGGTTTGCCATTTTGTAATAACTAAGGACCGCAGATTTGTAATTGATACTGAATCATGGCTGACCATGATTAGTGGTTTAGACATGTGAACAGAAGTATAATAAAGAATTAAGACTTGATTCATACTCTCCAATAATTGTTCATACTGGTTCACTATGGTTGACAATCAACACAGAAGCCATCATGATGTGTCCTGTTGTTGTCGGATATTATCAGCCATTGCTGACCCACTTGCTATTTCACTACTGATGATTAGCCATCATGAACCGTTTCAAACCATTGTTGGCTAATACTAATAGTTGTCAGCTTTACGAAAAAGACAAGATGCTTAGGTTACTGATAATGACTACCAAATTGTTACGTGCGTTCGATACTACTTGATGAAATCATTACAACTCATTATCGCCATTGTCCAAAAACGATAAGTCACAATGTTCAACCATCATGAGTCATCATCAATGACCAATATGAAGCATCATCATTTGCCAGTGTGAGCCATGAATGACCAGCAACAGCATTGACCATCAGCCACAAATAAGATTATCAATCACTCACAAAAGTAGTAACCATCAACATCAGCCATGATTAGTTAATCTGTGTTGAAAGAGAAAAAATGCAAACCATTATCAACCAATTTACAGTACCTATGATTAGACAATAGTGTTAATCAACCACCGTCGACCACAAATTACCATTATTTACAAACTAGCTACAGTACCTGTATCAATCTTATTCTGAACTGAATCAACCAAATATAGCCACCCATCGCCACAGAAACAAGTATTTTTGATCCGCAACAAACCCGAAAATGACCGTTCCTCAACCATCAGCTCGCACCAACTAGTCCCTATTCACCAGCTTGATCACCAATAATATCAGCATTGAACTACTACCAACCTGTATAATTAGTTGACGTTGACACCATGACAATATTATCTTAGAAAATCACAACTGATTTCTGGATACAGCCGGATACAGCGGATGGTTATGCTTCTATGATTACAGTATATGGCCATGGGTCAAAACCCTGTACCCCTGCTTCCCTATCATCAACCGTTGTTTTCCCTATAGATTGTTGGTAATTACTATCCCATTTTATTGTTGGTTCATATTGACCCAGCTCGCCCTAGTAGTGCTGCATAGCGGTTTTCACGGTCCTTCACGAGCATCACCCATCCAGTTGGTGGTTCATCACCAATATGATTGGGATAATAAAAGGAATTATTATCCATCAAATACATGATTAATTAATCCAACTTTTCATCCAATTATGGTTGCCCACCCATCATAACCACCGGGGGTTGCCTCATAGCCGGGGGTACCCCCAAGGCAACCGCCTTAGACGGCGCCTTGCTGGGGCTGGATGTTCGTCGCCCAGAGTCCGGGCTGGTCCGGGTCGGCGAGGGCGTCTCCCGGTTGGCACGTGCCACAGACCTGAGGGCGCATGGAGAATTTGTGAAAAGTGGGTTAAACAATGGGTATGATTTATTCTATGGTGGCTATTATGGTTGGTTAAACAAGAAAATATGACGATGGTTGAAGATCGTTTATGATGTTTGAATATGGTTGATGATGGTTCAATATAGTATATGGTGGTTAAACTTGGTGATTAACTGTGGTTGATGAGGATGATGATGATTGATCTGGTAGGTGGCTTGAAACCATATGAAAAGTAATAGTATTAGCTGGAGCAATAGTACTTGGATGTGCACCCCCACTTAGTAAGTGGTCACTAGCCATGGTTTCTAGGGGTCAGTTCAGCTGCCTTATTAGGCTTATAACCATGGTTTTAATCCCATCATGTAAATGATGATGGTAGACGATGGATAATGGCGAATAATGATGATTCAAAAGTGGTCAACAAAAAATGGATATGATGATGGTTGATGATGGATGACAATGGTAAATGGTGGTTCGTGTTGGTGATTAATCGTGGTCAACAATGGTTGGAATACCTGTAGTTCTTAATGATGATTTGAAATTCGAAAGGGTGAAAACATGAATATAAATAAGAAACATTTGTTACAATGATGTTAAATTTCTTGGTGGTACTAACCATGAACCATCGACGACAAGGAGAACAATAAGAACCAAACCCATCTTTGTTGGTTTGTGTTTTTTAATGAATGTCATGTTGTATTGAGAAACAACACCTGATGATTTCTAGGGACACCAAACAATGAAACTGCAGCGACAAAGATAGTTCAGTACCAGGACAGTAACAATTGGTTGGTTCCTGAATGCTAGGGCAGCAGAAGAGCTACAAGAACCATAACAACTGCAACAGCTTTCGATACCCTGTGGCAAGCTCCGGAAATATGCGTCAGGAGCAAAACACGATACAGGGTATCTCACCTCAACGCCCCATGTCATGAGCCATGGTTCAAACTCATGATGGGCACCAACAATGGGGATTCAATGCAAACATTGTGTATAGATCCATGTGGGTTGGAATCAAAACCCGGGTTAAATACGTTTAGTAAAGGCATGACCCAAACTTGTTTTTATACTTCCGTGATGAAGACCGCCGCAACTGTTTGTGGTTGTAGGGGAGTTCAAAAGAAGCAGTTCTTAGGTAAGCGATGCTCAGCGATGCCCATTTGTAGTCTCAGGTACTATATGGTGAGTATACTTGTTGACATGTTGGCATGGAAAGCATGTCAGGAATGACCTTGTATTCAGCGATGCCTCTAGCGATGCTTCTCGATGCCACCCGTTGGCAAACCGAGCCACTTTGGTACCATCATAAACATCAATGATCATCAGAGTCCTATGTTTTATTCCTTCACATGTTCATCAAAGAAAAACAAATGATCAGAGTGTTGGCAGCAGCGGTTCTAGTTCCAGCTCAGCTTCCTCCAGTTCGTCGTCCGAGTAAAAAGATTCAGCATGGAAACCAGACCCAGCAAGATTTGCAGAGGTACTGCCATAGACATCAACAATCATCAGAATTCTATCTTTTATGACTTTTTGACAATGACCGCCGCATCAATCTATTAGCCAACCAAAACTTTAGGATCAAGATTTACTAACAGGGTTTCGACTACAACCCATGTGACTGGTGGGCTGAAAACCAGCTCGTAAGAAAGGGAAACAGTTGGCTCGTAATGTCTACCCAGGATAAATAAACCCATGCTTGATTTATATTGGGTATCCCCCAAGTTCGCCTTGGTTTCCCATTAAACCGGTATTCCCCCTCAATTAATCAACCTGAGGTTCATTAATCTTGGGTAAACACTACCAGTACCCTAAATCCTGGATCCTCAACGCCCTAAAGCCTAAATCCTACATTGTTGCCAATGCTTCAGCCTCCCGGAGGACTCTGCCAAGTGGCCATGCTTCAGCCAGTTGCAAGTCATGAAGCATCTGCTGCGTTTGGAGCTGACCCGTTACGGAACCTGAGAGAACATAGCACTGGTGCGAAGCAATGGTTGATGCTCCAGAGGTAAGTGGGATGCTTAACCATTGCTGCTGTGTTTCGACACCTAGCGGATAGCTTCCAACAAAAACACACATGCGTGTAAACATAATCATTGATGTGTGCTTGTATGTACCCTAAATTTATACATTTCAAAAAAAAAATAGTGTGTATATCATATATCTATAAATATATGTGATCGTCTGTGCTAACACTTGCAAACACTGCATGTCGGCTGGCAAATGCCTGTGGAATGTTGCCATGATCTTTTTTGGTTGTGGTGACTATAAGGGAACATTCATGCATATCAAAAGCCTGACCCAACCAACGTACCTTGATATTTCTGTCTGTCTTAATGTGCGCATGTATGCATGCATTGCATGTATGTATATGATCAAAAGATTGTATGACATGTTTGCGACATGAATGTATTGATGCCCACATATACATATACTGTATATACTACGCATATAAAGATATACTCATACATTAACTATGCATTTCTGCTATTCATGCATATCAAATGTAGTTCTAATGTCATGGTGTCATGGATACCACCTCAATATACATGAACATGTTCATATTCAGAACAATACTAAACACACAAACTAAAACTTTAGCTTGAAATGATGTACTCATGTTGATGCATCTCACAATATATGCCGTCATCTTTGCGTGTCAAAATGTGTTGGGTAAAAGTTCCAAGTTCGGCAGAGTTTTTGGTGCTCCCCCAACTGGCAACCAACCCTGGATCTGTTGGATATGATCAGTGAGAAGTGGCAATGATCACTGGCAAAATGACAAGTATTTGGGTGGGAAATGTTTGCCAATATCCAGCTTCAAGTCGGCCTTAGCCCAACTGGCTGACGTGGCTGAACTGCAGACATTTTGTTTGAATATTATAATATGCTCATCGTCAGTCCATAGTCTTTTGGTTTGTCTGACCCAGGACAAATCCTAGTACAGGAGAAGCCAATTCTCTCTGACGATTTCGCAGGAATGGCCACTGGTGGGTTGCGATAGGTCCTCATAGGTAGCCGGGATCACGTGTTCAACACAAAGTAACTCTCTGGGGCTGTCCATACATGACAGTACTGCTTAGCATAAGGCTTCTTCACCAGTGTTCAATCCAAGATTCCGTCCAATCTATCATGAAAAGCACTCATCAAACATGGTTGATCGATGGTACATCACTAACCCTTCATGCTCACCTCCATCAAACATACCCAATGCATGGTCAACCGCTACTTGCCCATGGTTTCCATTCTGCTACCGGTGATAACAACCAGATACAGTGCACAGTGCGCCGCTCCAGGCAACGCAGCTGCGACTTGAGTTTCCTCAGCTGCTGCCAGGGCTTCCTCGAAATCTCCAACTGGGTGGGGCGTAGTACGTTAGGACTAACCATGGGATGTAAGATGATGTCAAGTCTGATAAAAGAGTCTAATAAGTCATATAACTACGTACCAGCTGGTATAAGAGGTATAATTAGGTATAGCTGGTATCGTTGGCCTAGCCTTTCATTGCCAGTTTTGCCATCTTGTACAAACTATATATTGCCGCAGTTGTATGAGTCACATATAGGCGAGTTTTATGATACAGGCATAGATCCAACAACTGTGGATTCAAACCCTGGTACTCCTCTTGAACATACAAAAAAAGGAACAGGTCGAACCACACACGCAAATCTCGGATCTGCTGCTCCTGATTAGCGGTGACAAAATCACCAACTTGGTGGGTGGATTTATGAGCCAACTGCCCCGCAGCTTTCAAGGCATGGAGACTATCAGCAAAGAATCGGTTGACCAAGTGGTGAGTCTGGATGTTCGGCTATTCATTGTTGGTGATATTTGGTACGGGCCCTATAGATGTACACCCTGTTGATTTTGAGTGACAATGGTAAATACCCAAAGTTTTGATTGGTCCAACAATAAGTCTGTGACGCGTGTATAAATGAAGGCACTGTATCTCAAAAATCCCAAGCGCAACCAATTTAGAAGGGAAACCATTCTAGGAAACACCCATAGAATCAGCACCCAGATCTCAACAAAAATCAACGAGACCCATGACAAGACGCTCTTGAAACACAAGACCGACTCTGCAGGTTTTGCGGTCGCATTCCGGACGTCATGCGTTCACCTTACCAACAATCTAAGACTTAGAAGCTTGGAAGCCGTTTTTTTTCCATAGCTCTTTCTCCACACATATACAAATACACAAACCAACACCTTTGATGGCTACCGTTCGAACTTACAAAGCATGCACTGCCCATCACCAAAAGTGGATGTTTCCCCAAAAAAAAGTGACGTTGGATCCAATTTTGAAACATGTTCCTGCTTTATCGGGAAGGCCGTCCAAAAGTTCTTTCCCAGCTGTTTTGGTTCATTGTTTTTTTTTCTGTTTTTCTTGCTGGTGCTGTTGTTGCTACTGATGCTATGGTATTCGTTGGTGCTAATCATGAATGATACTGGCTAGCAGGCTAGCAAATCGTTCAAATGATGGCTGATAGCCGTCAACGATGCAGATCATAATGGCCGATGGTGTAATAGTCAAACTCATCGGAGTAGCTAGATAATTAGCAAAAGTAAAAGTCACAGTGATAATTATTATTGCAGTGGATAATTAGGATCAAGTAGTACAGTACTAGATATCTATACATTTGTCACAATATCATCAATTCCCATCATCATATCATCATGATCATTCATTGAATCATTATCATTAATTATTACTATCATGACCTATCATTGATAACATGCTATCATTACCACTACCAATTCATATGGGTATGGGTTCAAACCCTTAGTCCCCCTGGTTCCCATCATTAACCAGGCTGTTTTCCCTATAGTTGTGTTGCTTAATAGCCATGTAGCTGCTATATCCCCTATGATTGTTGGTGATTCTTCCCTATCATTAACAATTAACCAGCTACTAGTTGATTGGTTAAAGCCATATATAGCTGGTATATCACCTATTCTTGTTGGTTATTCTTCCCTATCATTAACCATTAACCAGCTAGGCTTCACCAGCCAGGTTGGTGAACTGCTTGGCCCATAACCATGTCCTGTTCATTTCTTGTGAAATGCTGTCCATGGATCATTATCCCCTATGATTAACCATTCACCAGCTAGTTCACCATTGGTTAATATTGACCCAGCTCCCCATATTACGAGCAGCCGCAGCAGTCGTAGGCGGCGAGGCTCTGCGCTTCGGCGCTCTTGTCCGCCAGGTGCCTCACCGCCACCCGCAGCTCATCCAAGACCTGGGGAGCGGCGGAAGGCCGGCGGAAGGCCGGGCCCGTGGTTCACAGGAAATGAACAGGACATACCTGGTACCCTCTGGTAAAGTAACTTGGCAATGGATAATCCACCATAAATGGATGATTTCCCAGGGTTTTCCTAGCAAAATGGTGGGTTTTCCATTGCCATGTTAGTTTACCAAAGGGTAAACCCAACAATACCGGTTACCCGCTGATCTGATAGTTTCACAGGCTTTTAGTGTAAACTATGGTGATTTTCAAGTGCTATGTTAGATCACTGCAGTGTAATCCTCCAGGTTGGAAAGCTCGAAGCATTGCAGATCCCTGGGGCATGGCAGTCACCATGGCTAACAGCTTACAGCGATCAACATCCAGCCGCGCCGGTCGCCGCGGAGCGTCAGTAGCATTATCGAAGACTGGAGGCCAGACGGCTCTGGGTGGCCCCTGTGCCCTTGGTGAACATCCTCCAAATGACTACATATTACATAGATTTACATAGTCTTTGTTGAGGTGTTCACCCACCTATTTCTTGGATGGTTGGCGGTGAGCTGTTGCCAAAGATGTAGCAAAAGAGTGCATAATTCTGCTATGAGTGACTGTGCCTGCAAATGAAGATTAAAAATAGCAATCAATCTTCAGTGAATGAATCCAAGCACTCTAGGGATGCATGATGCATGCGTGACCCCGTGACAACACAGTTGGTTGCTGTTTGGGATGGGGAACATCCACCATGTTGCTTTTGGTCGCAGTATCACCGTCCTCTACATGCAAGCCTTAAACATCTGAAACACACAGGATTCAAGGTAGCGCTTTCAGTACGTGCCAATCCATCAATGGGATGTGAACGTAGCTACCACACAAATGATGCCATAGGAACTCAACCATAGGACACCATAGGTTCTTTTGCAACAAATGTTACGTGTTTGTTTCAAGATATGTGATATGTGTTGATACTTCACCCCAGGGTACAAAATCTTGCGCTGATCTGTGCTGCAAATCGCCACCAAGTGACTCCCACCAGCAAAGGCTGGTAGGTGGGTAGCAAGTCGCAAAGCCAGGCCAAGGCCTGAGAGTGCTGTCAAAAATGGGGCCCGCTGCTGTCAGAGAGATATGGGTCTCACATCAGGGGGTATCTTCCTAGGATTTTCCAGGGTTAAGTGTGGTTATTATTGGTTCTTTGGGGGATTAACTTGTGGTTCATAGGGGGTTTAATCACCAACATTCACCAACTTATGGTGAAACAACTGCGATATATGGTGGGTTTCTCAAGCCAAGACTTGGGAACCGTGATATTGGATGATTTGCTGGTACCTCTTTTTTTAGAAACCACCATATTGACAGGTAGATGATAACTGGCTAGTTGTTATAATTAGGATCTTGAAAGGGAGCTGTAGATCTCTAGCTACGCAGCTACGATTCAGTGTGGTGATTGGTGATACTATGCTAAGTAACCATCACCGTTGACAATTTTGGATTGGAAACTGCTGAATTCAGGTTTCTGTACTATTAATCAATATTACTAATACTACGAACATTTCCAAAAAATATCTTCAAACAACAAATCACTTTGAAACACAAACTATTTCTAAAACAACAAATATCTCCGAAGCATCTCTTAGACACAAAAAAAACTCAAACAAAACATCTCTTAGACACAAAAAAAAACCAACAAAAATCACGTGTTGGCGCCTCCTGCTGCACGTAAAGACGTTCAAAGCTGCCAGCACTCAAGGGAGCTGCGCGGCGAACGGTCTCCAGCCGAGACTCCTGATGCGCCCGACACGTCAGACATGGTCCCGTGTTGCAGTCAGGTTTCAACAAGCACGGGGGATGGTCAACCAACCATAACTGTTGACAATTACTAGGGAAAATACAGAATGATTCCCTCCCTTCTCCGGCCGGCTGCGAGTAGCAACCTGGCCACAAAAATAAAGAATGATTGAAACCGCCAACCAGCTACTGTTGCTGGGAATCATCAGCCAGTCTGGGGTTGGTCACACCTCACCAATATCATCCCCCGATTCAATGTTGAACTGTTGCCAGGAACATGGGATGATGCAATTGGTTATGCTTGTGTTCTTCAGCAATACGCAAGCGGCATGGGCTTCTGTTGACTGTGTTCGCAACAGTAAATCAGAAGCCTTTATCTCAGGTTTCATGAGCTGCAAGCATCTTTCGACATCCTTTCGAATGTACATCTCGCTGTTACACATCAATGTTGCAGTATTTGGTGGTTCCTCTAAATAAGGGTACCGCAGAATCATCCAATATCAATATCAATCATTTATAGGTAACACACCAACCTTTTTTGAAGTCACTTATTTGGAGAAACCGCCATGTGAGCACTTCCTAAAATGCTTTGATACCACATTGATCCAAATTGTTGGTTTCCCAATGCGAGGCGTATCTAAGGACAACCGGCAGATTTCCATGGGTGAGCCACCTGTTTAGCCGCCGTTCATGCCATGGCAAGGCTTTCTTAATCTTGGATCTCCCCTACATACCAGGCTGGGACCTCAAATGACCTCAAACACTGGATATAACTTGATATAACCAAGGCAAAGACATGAATATATGGGTATGTGCTAAGCCATAGTGGTACCCCCCAAAACCAATGGTTTCCTAGTAAAATGATCATTTTTTGGGGTTATTGGAAGCCATATTTTGGCACATGCCCACATGTGAATATCACTTGTGAAGAAACAATGGTCCTTGGTTTGTATATTATATAAGCGACCATCACTTATGACCAAGATGGGAATCTAGAAAAAATATGAACAAATGAAGAAAAATGATGTGGAGATATTGTGCCTAACCAGAGTTGTCCTGGCTGGATACAGGCAAACTATTGTTGTTCTGCTCAAATCCTCATGCACAAGAACATACTTTCCAAATCCCATCTCGAAGGGAATTTTGGGTGTGCATCACATTTTGATTGATAGATCAGTTTGGGACGGCCCATTTGGTCGGGTACAAGAAAGAACTCACATCCCGATATCGTGACTGTCATAGTAAACCCATGCCAACAGCTATCAGAACGGTGTGAAAGTGGAATCCCGAAAAACAAGTTGCTAGCTAGCTGATCAAATATATAGTATCGATGCTTATTGCTGGCTATCCAGTGCTGGATATGGCCTCTCATTCCTCGGCTTACCAGCCCATAGCCCATCGCCGTCGCTTGGCCAAGAAGCCAACTGGCTGCTGACGCGACCCTTGCGTCCGGATAAGGTACTTCTGCCCGTCCTGACCGGCATGGGCAGTTCGTCATGGGAAGGGACGGATAACCGGGACCAACATCAGAAAGAAATATGTTGAATACTAACATTTGGCTATGGGTTAATATTAACCAACCAATGGTTAACTAGCTGGTTAATGGTTACTGATAGGGATGAAAACCAACAATAGTAGTGGATATGCCAACTAGTTGGCTATGGGTAAATATTAACCAACCAATTGCACAGGAGATAACAACCAGCAAACTATAGGGAAAACAATGGTTATGGGAACCACCACGGACTAGAATATAAACGAATCTGTATACCAACTACTAGTGCATAGAATTCAAATAGATATATGATGTATCACCTACTAATAAACAATAAACAAACATCTACCAACTACTAATTTGAATAAAACTATATATACCAACTACTAGTGTATAAGGTTCAGTATATGGGTGTTTCTTGAAATGCGTGCACCCTAATTCATCCAATATGAATCACTTTGAGCAATGAACCAACCATTTTGGGGCTCCCCTGTTTTGAGAAACGTCCATATGGCTATATCAATAGATTGGAGTATCCCCCCCATCATTCTCGGATCAAACTGGAGGAACCGGTCTATGGGAAGCCCCCGGCAATCTCACCAACAGTTCCACAGGCGGCTGGTGTCGTAAACATGGGTAGCTCCTGGCACAAAAGGCATGCTGACTAACACCACAAAGTGTTTCCTTTCATGCAACACGTTGAACCAGGGTCGGTCTATTGTCAGCTGGTCCATCCACAATTAGATCATGTCATCAAGACAAATGCATGAATCGATCAATGGATGTAAAAACTAGTATGGTCTTGGCATTTTTTAAAACCATTTCAACACGAAAAATATGGTGAGTCAAATGGACCTCCCAAATCACCTTGTTTATCAAGAGTGATTATAACTTTGCCGCATTTTCTTTGGTGGTTCCCCCAAAGTCACACATGTTGGGTCACTTCGTAGCTACCCACAATGGCACTGCTCCCCGGTCCGTGCCAGGGACTGTTCGAAGGTCTCCAGTGCAGTGGTTTCTGCCGAGCGATCATGTCCTGGGAACGCCAATGGTGAGGTGGTGTAATATGGTGACTCATAACCAGATATATGTTGTACTGTACATGAGCTATACACATACTTGGTTCTGAGCTATAAACATTATAGCTAATGTCATGTCAATCCACAGCATGTCACTATAGCTCATAACCAGGTATATCAAGCATATGTTGTCATGTCCATACGCATTCATATGCATTCTATAGACATGTTGGTAGCTCATGCATACATAGACTGCATATCTATTATGATGAACAATAAGTAGGACACTGGTGGTAGACACCAGTGCCTCGTGCCTCGTGGAAGTGCCACTCCCTTTGCCAGGCTGCAACACTCAAGCTATCAGCGACATCATCCATCTACCTGCCTTCAGGTCGAATACTCTCGGACTTTGTGCTATATGGCTACTATATCCACCTTAGATAATGACTAGACTTCAAAGTGCATCTGCTATAACAAGCACCTCAAAACGGCACTTCCTGAGATTGGTTCATGAGGGATCTCGGAGCTTTGGTCGGTGTTCGCTGATATCTCCATCCGTGAATGGTGGCACCCACACCATCACACAATGACAACCAAGTGCGGCATTGTTCCCTCCATTGACGTTGTTGATGCACTCTTTTCCTACCATAGGACTCATGTATTACATCCTGATCTGCGCAGTAAGTAGTATCGATGGATGCTTTCAAAACGTGATTGTTTGAATACCTGGGTGTCAGCTGGCTTGCTCACCATATTTCTTCTTGAAACTTGGTGGGCAAATGCAAAAGAAAAGAAATCCGTCTTGTCATCAACTGCTTTCCAACGGCAATTCCCCCACCAACTCACTTCGATCCGAAGCCACGTTGGGGCATCCATAGACATCCATCAATGACGGTTGTGCTTTCCCTAGTAGACCTGGAGCTGGGACTGAGAATGCTGCGGGCCATTGCTTCCCTGGCTATCCTGCCAAGCAACGCGCTGACAGTTTGATCTCCGGCAGCATCTGCCCCGTCAGTCCAGCAGAAACGCCATGCCATGTCACCGCGGGGCCTGTGTTCCTTGTGGCCAGTAGAAAGCGAATCAGCCAGGGCCTGTGCTAAGTTGTTCATATCCACTGGTTCCGGACGTCCGAGGCATCCAAAGGTAAAGTCTCTGATATTCATTTGGGAACATGGGTACTTCTATCAAATGCAAAGTGGTCCATCTCTTGGACTAAGAGATCACATCCATCAGCTTCTAGAAAACGATGGAAATCATCAATACTTCCTGAGGTATCCCACGCACTTTTGGAGTAGGTTCCTGAACCTAAAACTTTCGACTGGGAATTTACGTCAACGAAAATCAATGTCTATGAGCCGAAGCTGCGAAACGCGCCGAGAAATTATATAATTCAACCCTTGAGATTCCCTGCTAAATTTAGAAACAGCCATCTCAACCTCAACAGTTGGACAGGATGTTGAAACTTCCGGGACTTGAGTTCTTTGGAGAACTTGCGTTCGACCATTTGATAGGCGCCCGTGGCTCAACGCCACGGCAATCCGTGCATCACCGGCCTTTAGCTCGAGCCGTTAGCCTGCACAACATGGTGCGGCATCCCGATCTTGGGAGTTGATCCACATTGGTGGCCATGGTGGTTTCTTTATCAGTGGCTTATCAGTGGTGAATTAGCTGGTTGATTTGATGGTAAATTAGCTGGTTGATTTGATGGTTAAGAGTGGTTGCCCAAGGTTTAGGACGTCGCATAAGGGCTCTGTGGCCCGCACATGCATGGGTCTTGGGCAAAAGGCAGCTTCTCTTCTTCGTGTGATTCATAATGATCATTACTGGTTTGTCCTTGTCGCCATGGTGGTACCTACAAGCACCATGCAGCAGTTCATAGCCGGGAAACCAACCAGCCATGGAGGTACATGAAATTCATGGTGAATCCGACTGCCATGGTGTGGTCGTTCCTCAGACCAGTTGTGCCAATCTACCGTTCCCATGACGGTTACTGTTGACAATAATCCCTACCCTTCCAGTTACCTATGTAGTAGGTAACCAGCTGGTTTCTACCATTGTTGTTTGGGGTTGATTACCTACTACAAAGGCAACTGGAAGGATACCGCATGTCAACCAATGATGTAGAGAACTAGGATTGATCTGGCCATGTCTGATTGTTTGTAAAGGAAATATGCCTATGGATGATAACCTATCACACTGCTACCTTGTTGGCGGGGTCTATGTTTCTGTCTACTGAACCAGCAAATGCGGGTCCGGGGTCACTTGCGCACGCCACATTGGGGTCACTTGCGCACGCCACACAACGTTCGAAACAAGCTGCACACAGGGACATGACACAGGATGCAAGGGTGGGGATGGGGGGGTGGTGGGGTGGGGGGGATGTGTTACCGTTCGAAACAAGCTGCACAGAGGGACATGACACAGGATGCAAGGGTGGGGATGGGGGGGTGGTGGGGTGTGATTCTTTTGTAGTTAGTCCCCTACGCAATGTTCATAGTTAGTTCAACATGTCTTTGTAGCTTCTGTTGTCACTTGTTCATGGACTCTTCATACCATGTCGGTATGGCTCAAGATTTAGCGTAGCCTGCGCTCTGGAAAACAACTGACTCAGCCGTCGCCTGCAGTGTGTTTGGGACCAGATCTTACGGTGTTAGATCAGGGAACCTTTAAGGGGAATTAACCCTCACCCCCCCTA
>VSDK01002658.1:205727-246523 GCA_009767595.1 Symbiodinium kawagutii | reverse complement strand
CACAAGCTGCGGTTCTTTTTGCTGCGCTAGGCTGCCAGCTGCTAAGTCTTGAGCCATGCACGCATGTGGTGCATGATGAACATGTTGTGGTTCAACTGAGAACAACTACAAGTGACATTGCGTAGGTGCATGGGGAACATGGTTCAAAAGTTATAACAGGGGGGAAGGGGGTGGGGTGGGGTGGCATGTTATCGTTCGTGTGGATGCTCAAGCCAAATTGATGCTACGGGGGGGAAGGGGGTGGGGTGGGGTGGCATGTTACCGTTGCTGGACATACTACCCAGACATCTATCAGTCATGGATGCACACATATGTGCTGCCACTCCTGAAAGCAAAGAATGTCATGCTACACACAAGACAAAGAGCCTTCGACAGGCACAAGCGACCCCAAAATGACAGGCATAAACGACCCTCTTTCCAGCAAATGCTGGTGATTGTTGTCATCCTTTATGTATTTTTTCTCTAGGAACCATGGTTCCGCAGCATAACCTCAAGTCATCCAATCACCCCAACAAATGGGCAGCTCTGCTGAAGGTCACAGGGACGCAGGTAGACGGAATCCGAAAATTTTCTGGGGCCTTTTAGGGTACTGATTTTAGTCAAAAAAGTAAGGACACGCAAGACTTCGCCCAAACAATCCCCGTGGACTAACCACAGGTTGACGGTACCCCACCCATGTCTCTGGGTATCCAGGCATTACTGATGATCTCGGATCAACTATGAATATGTTTTGCGAATCGGCAGCGTTGTATGATCAAGCATGCACCACTGGCAATTCTCCCGCAGTCGCCATTCTCGATGCTTTACACCCAAAGAGTCACTATCGCTGTATATGGCTATCTAACTTATATAAATGATTCAATGGTGGTCTCTCAAAAGAGGGGTACCCCCAAATCATCGAATAGAAAACATTTATAGTTATAAGCCGATCATTTTTGTGGGTTGCCCATTTTGAGAACCCCCATATAATCGATATAAACTCAGTATATCATTGCAATATTTTGTATGTTGATGCCCTTCCTAAGACAGCCACTATAAACTCAGCATACAAGACCGTTGCCCATCACTCGAACATCATGTGTTGCTTCTCATGACCGCCCGAACCCAACACTTGGTGATTTTGCTACGATGATACCTATGAGCAGTTGGACGCTTTAAGCAACAGTTGTTCTGTATCTAATCATGTTATATATATATATACGGTAGTTTCTCAAAATTGGGGACCTCAAAATGGTTGGTTTATTATTAGAAATGGTTTGTAAACCGGATGATTTAGGGGTACCCCTATTTTGAGAAACACCCATATATCTATTTAGATTTAAAGACATATAGGCATGTTTTTAAAAGCAACAAGTAATTCTAAGCAACTGATGTTTTGTATGATGTACGTTTATCCTGTGCTACTATGATCAATGACTAGTCATAAACTTATACAAACAATTAGGAGTCACGTTTTGCTCTATCTATAGTTATAATATTGAAAACACACTTAGTGTTTCTTGCTAAAATATACTCAACTTTTAGGAGTATTCTGTGATTGCTAAAAACAACTAGAATAGTTGTATGATGTTTTGTCAACAACTAGTATTTAGAAGCATCACTTGTTTTGTGTCAGTTCTATTTTGAACCACGAGTTACTCAACAGTTTTCCAACAACTGAATAGCCAACCATCATTAACAACTCTTGACCACTACTTCTCCGCTGGCAAACATCATAAACCAGGACTAATCACTGTCATCAGCCATGACTGGTGATCAAATGATCCAGCCATAGCCAGTTGGAAACAAGCCATCATAAACCATTACCCATTGAATTCACTGACATAATAACCATCACAAATGACAAGCATTGATTAATGAGATTAGCGGCACTAACAAGTAGTGTTAACAATCAAATCATTCACCAATTAATTAGAAGTTTTATCCCTACTACTAAGTGATGTTAGCAATCAATTCATTTACCAAGTGACTTGTGATTTTATTGGCATTGCATATTGATGAATAACCCACCCATCAACAATCAACAATCAGTAAAAACTCCACTAGTGACCATCTACATGAACTGACTAAGCTAACCTTTACTTCCTAGTCTTAGTCTTAGTAGATGCGAACAAGTAACACACTTAGTGATTAGTCTTACTTACTAAGTAGCACTACTAATAGAAAAAACTACAGTAGAAGCACTACTAGCGGTATAAACTATCAGCTAACTAAGCTAAACTAGAGGCATTACTAAGTATCTAGATTACTTAGTAACGCTACGAGTTTATCACGGCTGATGCTCCACCGGGGATGATCCACTGCCCAGCTCCGCCTTCAGCGGATCGGCCTGGGCGCCGTTTCGAAGCCCGGAAGGCACGCCCCGCGTGCTGCGTCACGTCACGTCACGTGGTGGTTTCGACCAAGCCATGGGGGACCCCAAAGGTACGGTTGATTAGTAGGGGATATAAACCAGCTTTATGATCCATATATTTGGTGCTTGATAGTGGTAAATAATGGATAATGTAATGGCTAGTCATGGTTTGATTAGCTGGTTAGCAGCTAGATCTGGTGCTTAGCCATTGGGAACCCCAGAGGTCTGGTTGGTTTATTACCTTTGAATGGTCAATATTGGATGATAACTGGGGGTACCACTATGACTTGAGAAACGCCCATGTGTATAGATATATCAGATCAACAAATGCAACATACATTGCAAATAATTGCGCATGATCACCTATATATGATCAACCAGTTAGGCACGTGTTGAACATAATGCTGCAGCATTGATCACAGTAAAGTTGGGTTTGTCCAGAGCCATGATGGTACCTACCAGCATCATCCAACTGTACATTGCCATTATTGATAGGGAAGCCACAACCGTCTTGGGGGCCATGTTTGGACAAAAATATACCCAACACATCCCTACATGGAGTACCTGGGTCATAAGCCGTTGTCATGTCATGATTCCTTATCCAATCATTAACCAGCCATGGTCAGGAGTTCGCCATCATTAAGTAACAAACCATTTATCAGCCATCTACCAACCATAATTTCACAAGCAGTTTCAGCAATGAACTGGCTGATCAATGGTTATACCCTTCATAGATAACCAAAATAACTGGTTTTCACAACCAGTCTCAGCAAGTCCCATGACCCATCGCCAGCCTCGGCTGCTGCCCGTTTTGCCTGGCGGAAGTGGCGCTAGTGATTCTGGGAGGTCAGAAAAAATGAATGGGTGGAAGTGTAGCGACAAGGACATGCCGAGTAACACCAACGATTGGTGGTCCAAAAATTCTCACCATGAGGTGTTTCTCTTGATCTTCATCAATTAGCCTACAAAAGTCTTTGCGATCTAACTTTATCAGGGGTTAACTACGATTTGGAAGCCACTAGTTTTGTTGCACTATGAAACACAATTGAAACGTCGCCAAGCATCCTGAATAATTACCATCCTCCAATTACTATTCCATAAATAGCCATGATTAATCATGATAGTCACCTGTATGGTCCTATGAGTTTCCCCAGTTTACTCACTATTTCACATAATCCTCCGTGACTCTCCATTGTGAGCCAGTATTGCCCACTATCAACCTTTTTTAAAGCAATATCATACCCAAATTCTCATCTTTTTAATGATCTATATGGTCAATCTTACTAACCCACTCAGTACTGACCACTATCAACAGTTCCTGTACTATCCACATGCCAACATGGACCGTGGTTCCTGCCTCTCAGAACTCCTTGTCATCCATCCATTGTCCCCTTGCCATCCCGTTGCTATCTCCTCTTGACCATTGCTGTCCTGGGAATGTTCCTTGACTATCCCTGGTTGACGCTCTATATCCCCTGTTGCCAACAGTCTTATTGACAGTGTCAACCTCAACCGTTGTTCAAATGTTCATCCCTTTGTTGATGAATCATTGCCAACAACTGTTGCGATACATGCATTCCATTCCGATAATCAACCACTGTTATCATAATCACCATTATCATCTCATGATTCTTCCTTCATTCACCATCCCCCGTTGTTATCCCTTGTGGATACTCTATCCCCGGTGAGCTGTTTGTTTTCCATTACTGTATCCCCTTATCAACAAATTACCATCTAGGCATTTATATCAAGTAACAGTAACAATTGTCAACCATTACCATAGTTACTTTCGATGATCATTCCCTTATGGATTAATAATCATTGTTCCCATTCATCGTTATCAATCATTCTCAAGTATAAAAAGGGAACCACAACTATTCCACATGATTCTCATTCTGAACCACCAATGATCTTGATCACACTGACGTAATTACAATGATGATTCTCCTTAATTCCCTTATTCATCAGTGTATCAATCATTCTCAACGACCTATCATATCAACCGCCACTATTTCTAGGATGTTAGCCAAGATAAATATCCCCACCATTCCCCACCTATTCTTCCCATATTTTCCGCCATGACTATCCCCTAACCTTTGGAAAACAGCTCCTCTCACCACGGCGCCTCCCCAGCCGTTTTTGGCGGCTCTGCGGTGCTTGCAGCTTGAAGGTCCTTCTTGGCTTTGGCCTAACGGCGAAGCGGTGAAGTGATGCTGAAGTCATGGTTAATCAGCGGCGAATCATGGTGGTGAATGGTTCATCAGCGGTTTGAGGTTTTTTTGGTGCATGGTTGTGAATGGTTAATCAATGGTCAATGCTTGATGAAAGGATATTTCTTCGTGAATGGTTGACGTTGATTCATGAACCAGTTGATCAACCACGATGGTTCACAAATCAGTGGTTCACGCTTGATCAACCCTGATTGATACTAATTCATCGTGATTGAAAATGGTTCTGAATAAATGCTCAATGGTTGACAAGTCATGGGTAGTAGTGGCAAATAGTGGTTGAGAATGGTCAATGAATGTTTGATGACTGATAAATTATTGGTAGGTGAACTGTTAGCAAGTCAAGAATGGTTGACACTTGCCAATTAATGATGATAAACATATTGGTTGATATCAGTTCAGAATGGTTCAAAACCATGAGTAACGGGGTAAAAATTGTGCAATCAGGTTGGGTAGCCAATAGTTGACAATGGTACATTGTTGTTTGATGATGATTAATTATTTGTTGCGTCGATGGTTGCTACAGTGCTGGATCACGTCCCTTATAATGGTACACAAACGTTTGACAATGGTATTGAAATAAAGCATGGAATTGTTCATCAATGGACTCCAACCCCCACTCACCAAGAACTATCCCAGTTGTTATCCGGCCTCGGCAAAGAGCGCTACCCGTTCAGTTGCAAAGTGCTAAGCTCTTCTACTGCAAGCCATTCAAAGTGATCTTGGAGTAGATCGAATATCATACATCGAACATCCTCCCCGTTCAAACCCAGGATATCTTTGATCATGAACCTTTCGGGAGTGTTCCACTTTGACATCATCCACTCCATGATAAATCGATAAGTCAAAATCTCCAAATGACACCCCATCCAGTGCTTGGGATGTGCAGGGCTACACTGACTCTAGATCTGAATGCATCTGTCCACTATCTGAATTAAAAACATCAACAAATTGATCGGTCGATTTGGTTTTGACTCAAAAAAACAAAAAATGTAACCGATTCCCTGAATGCATCGAGCTTGGTTCCAAATCATCAATATCATCTAGTTCAACTAGTCGTGAGATGTGGATTTGGATGCTACTATATATACGTCCGTAATATATTTACATACCAGCAAATGGATAACCCAATGGCGACATGAGGCTTGAGGCTTGGGGCACCACTGAGGAACAAATTGCGGGGCTGAAACCCACCAAGCAGGAGCGAGGAACGTGGAGAACGAGCTGCACCTCCAAAAATTCTTGGTGCTTTGGCGATCCATCGAAGAACGCTAAGAAGGTCAGAGTCTTTTCCAAGTGATGCTCCAGCTTCACTCCTGGTGCTCCAGAGCTGAACTGGCGGCAATAGGTATATCTTCGAAGCATGGTCTGAAACATCAAAAGAAATGCATGAGCACTTGCATTTGTTCGCAACCGTCAGAAGAGGAACACTTTAATTAATCATATTGAATCAATTTTATCTGTTATCATATTACCATCATTCCTTATATTCAATTCTTCTGGATGGTAGTTTCATCTCATTTGCAACACATTAGAAATGTCATTTCACCGGCGGATCACGACCTGGAGTACATCAAGTAGGGATGGGTTCTTTGACTACTCACCATCATGGCTCAGAATCCCCACGGCACCGAGATCCCACTGACCTGCTGTCCCGCTGCCTTCCAGCGTCTTCATGGCACTCGAGAAGTTTTTGAAGCCCCACCTGGGTACGTGGCATAGTCACTTGCACCAAAACGGGGGTGGGATCCAATTCGTTGATACCAGCGCCCAAGTTGTGTTGCCAACTGCTACGGAAAGTGTACATCCACAGTTGATTCAAGTTAGTGTGCAGGGCCCCTTGTAGCTACCAACAAGTGGTGTTCAACTTGCTCCTGTTACGATTTGCAAAGCCAACAACTGCTGGTGTACATACAGTATCCCTGGCAGCATGACAGCGAGCAAGCATCAACCAGCAACCCGCTCAGTTGTGCAACCAGTTCCCCAAACAATCATCCCCTGGTCAGTGGTTCATGCATGGTGTTGCTGTTTAACCAATCTTCATCAATATTCAGATTGATATCATGTCTCAAGTTCAACAGGTAAGAAGTCTTGAACATTGAAACGTTGTCTTCGCAAATGTTCGACCATAAGCAGAAGAACTACAAGATAGAGATCTGGCTATGGGTCAAATCCCTGTACCCCCGTTCCCCCACTATTAACCATTGCTTTCCTTATTATTGTTGGTGAGTATCCCTCATTCCTGGTTGGTTAACTGCTTGACCCAGCTCGCCACTACTTCCCATGGCCGGGCTTCCCAACTTGGTCGTGTTCAGCTTCTGTCCGGGATGCCTCTTTTGCCAGGCATCCTCCGTGGCCATGCGGGTTTGAGCCGCCCCGCTCCGCAGTCTGCCCTGTGAGGAAACCCGTTTGCCAAAATCGCAACATGTCAAGACAGGGTGGTTTCTCAAATAAGTTGTTTTGTTTATTCTCATATATCACTAATTAATGGTTCATTTGATAAGAATAGGGGGAGTTCTCATCGTAGGGAACCCCTAACAATGGTTGGTTTATTGCTATACAAATGGTTAATAAACTGCACGATTTGGGGGGTATCGCTATGACCTGAGAAACACCCATACCCATATGTCAAATAAAACTGAATCCATGTTTTTAGGATTTATGGGATATGGTATGAGTTTTCTACAAGTCAATAGTATCTCATTTTTGGTATCTCCGCTGACCCATTCATAAGGTCTGACCCAAACTATGACCAAACTGTTTGTGCTGCAACGACAAACTTTGCAAGAGCATGGACGCTGGATCGAAGCCACATGTCTACACTCACATTCTCATGTCTCAACCTGCTGATGAACATGTGAATGAGGGTCATTAGTGATCCTGCGTCCCCGTGCACGGCGTGAAATTATTTGACATGGACCTGGAAAGTCACATAAACTCTCACCCATGCATCGGGCATCTCCTTCGCTTGTTTTCTCATCTTACAAATGTGAATTTCCACTGCCGTGCTGCTCAGTGAACCTGCACCAACCCCATGAAATGAGCTCGCTTGTCTCAGCCTTGATGGTGCTGATATTCTTCCCTTCATAGGCCTCACCGCCAGCGAAAACAGGTCAAGGTACGACCAAGGATGTGGATGGCTTTGGTCTCCCTATGGCACTCCAAACAAGTTGGGGTATCTTTGGTCCACACAAGTCCTATGGACCTATGGGCTGGAAACCATCTGCAAACCATCTGGACCAATGAGTCAATACTTTTGATGGCAAAGGCGCGAACTTGTTGTCGCACCAAAGAGCATCGGTGAGTGTGAGACGTATTCACTTTTAAGTATCCACAAAATCGATCAAAATCGCAGACAGGATTGGACGAAAACTTGGTGCTAATGAACTTGCTACGAGCCGCGTTTTAAACCTCAAAGTGGACAAGTTCCACTTGTGGAACTTGCAAAGTTGTTTCATGTTCCTAGATGTGTCCACCAAAGATCAGGTACCTCGTTCTTTTGGGCATGCACATTTGCAAATGACTGTACAGAGCTTGCCAAAAAAACACTGTAGGCCTACACTGCAATGGCGAATGATGACCAAAGCTTTGTTAGTCACAAAAACAAAATCATTGTGTGGAAATGTGGACTGGTAAAGGTTTGAATCGCGCTGGTCGCAAACAGACATGATATGAGCCACTGTCGAAATTTGTGGTTCGTGCAACATGCGTGACAGGATTAGAGAGTCCCCTGTCGTTCTACAGTGTTTGGCGTTCAGGCATGTAATTGTTGAAATTGGTATCGTTTGTTTGAGAGCCCCCTATTGTTTTGCAGTTTCTGGATCCAATGCAGGCCCGCATTCTACATGAATGAACGTAAATTCTGACGGAGCTTCATATACAAATGGCTTAGTTGGGACTGGAAATGAGTTTATTTATTTAGTAAAGTAACAATATGGTGGTTTCTCAAGATAGGGTACCCCCAAAAACGGTGGGTTTATTACTACCAGAAATGATTCATATTGGATGATTTTGGGGGTATCTCTATTCTGAGAAACACGCATATGTACCAATCAATGTTCTTGTCAGAGAGCGCTACAGGCGTTTGACCAACACGCAACGGCAGTAGTCACCAGTGACCTGAAACGACAGCAAGAGTCGTTGCCCTAGCAGGCCTCTTTGAGAAGATTCCGAAGATCTTCCTGGCTGCAAACGGCATGCAAAGTCCTCTCAAGCCTTAGGACACGAGCTACTGACAACATCACTCATATTGTACCAAAAGCAACAACAACAATACTGTAGCGGACGCAAGTCTTATGAAACGAAAAAAATCCAGGATGATACCCAAGTGGGGATACAATTTGCAATATTCTATAATCACAAGAAATCTCACTCCTCACGCAACTGAAATGATGGCTTTTGGGCACAGCTGCGCTAGGTGTTTTGAATTTGCTGGGTACCCAATGAAGAACACGTGGTTTTGGTAAAACATAATTTCCACTAAAACTGACTATAAAAAAAAAAACAATTTCCCGTGCTGAACAACTTACCCTCCGGTAAACTAACCTGGCAATGGATTTTGTCCATATTTTGTAGTGAAACCCAGGCAAAACATCTATAAATAATGGATTTTCCATTGCCAGGTTAGTTTACCAGAGGGTATTTTGGTTTGGCAATGCTGATGGTTGACTCTTGGGAAATGATCATGGCGGGGAAGGCACAGAGTTGTGGAGACACTCACCTTAGTGGATTTCCAACCGCACCGGCAGGTAGATGATGTCCACCGTCAAAAACGATGGAACAAAAAGGGTCAAAAATTTTAAAAAAGTTGGTTGGATGTATGATATACTTCCAAAAACTTCTTGACCGGTTGTGACTGGTGGATTTCAACGGTCTCCATGGGGGCGACAAACAGCATTTCTGCGTTTCAACCTCTATGCAAAACACATTGTCAACCGGGCAAACTAAAGCCCACTACATCCAACTACGTACCCTAAACTAAAGCGGAACTACAAACATATCTTACAGGCACCGTTGCAAGCTACAACCCAAATGGCATGGGTCAATGTCAGAACCAACCATCCTAGGTGAACATCCCAACGACCAGCGACTGCTCGGCCCCCCGGTGCCACCCCAGCATGGTCCAGCCTTGATCTCCTTGGGAAGCTCGAACTGGAACCTGCCAGCGCTTCGCTGCCAGGTTGGAGCACCACAAGCACTACGAGTTGAGCTTGACAATCCTTCAGTTTAGCTACTGATTGTCCTTAAACATCCGTCCGGGGGGTTATCCGGACCTTATTTTAGCATCGAAATTGCATTTCGTATGGGCAGGCCCACACGAAATGGACTTGACTGCTGACAAGGAATTTGATCAAATTCCTTCTTGAGATGAGCTAAAACCTGAGTTTTGAAGCATTTCGTTTGCAAGAAGTCAGCTTGTTTTGTCGCGGCACTTTCATCCAAAGGATTCTTTGTACAACTGGCGCCCTGTTTTCTGAAACAGGTTGCTTTTCTGAACCCACCTCCAGTGCCATTGCGGACACTACTGCATCAGCAACGGGTTTGGCTTTTTGCCTTTGCAAATTGCCAGGGAACAAGGCACTGAGTCCTTGAGGAGGTTCCAGACAGAGTCGACAGCTCCTGTGTGAGCTTTCAACAAAGATTGCCTCCTGTTGTGACGTAGCATCAACTTCATGAAGCAAGCGCAAGAGAACGTTAGCACGCGAAGCAAGTGCAAGCGGACGTTAACATGCCCCACCCCAACCCCAACCCCACCCCAACCCCATGCGTGTTGTAGCATCAACTTCATGAAGCAAGCGCAGGAGAACGTTAGCATGCGAAGCAAGTGCAAGCGGACGTTAACATGCCCCACCCCAACCCCAACCCCACCCCAACCCCATGCGTGTTGTAGCATCAACTTCATGAAGCAAGCGCAGGAGAACGTTAGCATGCGAAGCAAGTGCAAGCGGACGTTAACATGCCCCACCCCAACCCCAACCCCATGCGTGACGTAGCATCAACTTCATGAAGCAAGCGCAAGAGAACGTTAGCATGCGAAACAAGTGCAAGCGGACGTTAACATGCCCCACCACAACCCCAACCCCATGCGTGACGTAGCATCAACTTCATGAAGCAAGCGCAAGAGAACGTTTGCATGCGAAGCAAGTGCGAGCGGACGTTAACATGCCCCACCCCAACCCCAACCCCAACCCCATCAAAAAGTAGTAAAAAAAGGGTCCGGTTTTCCCCCCGCTAGCTTAAACATGTATCTATCTATCTATCTATCTATCTATCTATCTATCTATCTATCTATTATAAATTATATATATATATATATATATATTGGTAGGGGGACCCCCAACAAATACTTGGTTTATTTTACGATAAATGATGAATATTGATGAATCCTGGATGATTTGGGGGTCCACATATTTTGAGAAATCACCATATCAACAGTAGCATCCCTCACTGATCAAAGAGCTCTGCCAACGGTGTGGTTGACCGACCCACCTGTGATCTGTCGGACACCAATGTCTGCAGACTGAGATTCCCCTGATGACTGGGTGTTGAAGCGAAGCTCTTGGGGTTGCCTCCAAATGGTTGGTCCTCCGGTGATCCGTTGAAAAAACCATGGGGTGGCCAAATCCAAGTGAGGATCCATGGTACCTTGCCACTGCTTGAGATATGATATCCCCAGGTTTGCAATTTCCTATCCCTCCAAGTTTCTAGCTGGTACCCTCGTCTAGTTTCCACGATCTCACCCTGCCGGACACAAGACCCTTCATCAACCAAGACTTGCATCACATAAATGTTACCATTGTTCATTGTTCCTCTCAAATAACTAGTTGTGTATATCCTTGCTGTAACCAGTGATCATTGATAATTTTGATAATGTCCATGACTAACCATCATTGATCAGTATTAGCTACAATCATGGTCTTTATCAATAATCATCACTATGCCAGTAATCATGGGTGCTGGTCGGTGTACGCAAATGTCATACATCTGGTTGTTGTTTTTAATTCCGAAGAACAAACATAGTCAACCAACCAACAAATCATGTGTAAATACATTTGGGATAAGAAATGTGAATCAAACCACCAGCCAGAAAACCAATCTCACCCGTCCTTGACCACCATTGTCATTGATCAACCATTATCTATCAACCATCCGTGATGTTTCATCCATGAATCCATGAATATACATAAAACCACAATTATATATATATATATATATGATATATGATAATGACAAGCATTACAGTATCTATCAAGAATGTTATTGTAAGCTTTGTCTTAACCATGATCAACCATCGTTGACCAGCTTAGTGACATATGGGTGTGTGCCCAAATAGGGTAACCAAAGGGCCCCACCAAAAAATGAATCATTTTACAAATGGAGCCCGTGGGAGTTCTGGGGGTTGCCACTATGGCTTGGCATACCCATATGTAACCAACAAACCCATTGAAAACATTTATCAATCACTATTTATCAACATGTTTCCCCTACCAACCATCCTTCACCAGCTTACTCTCTGGCAAATTAACCTGGAAGTGGAGAAAATCCAACAATTATAGCTAGTTTACTATAGTTTACCTATTAAACTGGTCATCTTTAACTTCCAGGTTAGTTTACCAGGTTGGTTCCCCTATCATTAACCATTGTTTTCCCTATGATTTGGTTGGTCATTATAAGCCATAAACTTGATGGTCAATATTGACCCATAGCCATATTCCCACGCCACAGCTGCCCCCCGCTGGGCACGGCACTTCTCATCCGAAATGGCTGCCACCCGCATCACGCGGCCGTGCAGCTCGATCTTGTCGCACCTGATGCGCGACCGGCTGCCAGCGTAGGCCCAGCCCGATGATGTGGTGATTCACTGGTCATGATCCATGGTGCTTCATGGATTGGGGGGTGATAACCAACAAGAGTAGGGGATATAAACCAGCTTTATGATCCATATATTTGGTGCTTGATAATGGTAAATAATGGATAATGTAGTGGCTAGTCATGGTTTGATTAGCTGGTTAGCAGCTATATCTGGTGGTTTCTCAGGCCAGCTTGGGGACCCCAAAGTTATGGTTGGTTTATTCACCCTACAAATGATGAACAAAGATGGATGATAACTAGGGAGTCCCCTACGTTCAGAAAAACCCATGTAGACTCTAGTGATTCGCTGGCCATGACTGGGCGGTGTGAACAGCCAGGGTTGCCCACTGCCACAGGCTGGTGATGCAGCGGATGGCTTTACCATGCCTTACCTTCTGATAAACTGACCTGGCAATGGATTTCCACCATATTTTGTAGTGAAACCCTGGGAAACCATGAATAATTGGTGGATTGTTCATTGCCAGGTTAGTTTACCAAAGGGTAGCCCAAAACATCTTGGGGTCACAACTGTCACCACTCCCGCTTTTCTATGATGATAGCCACCAGAGCAAAAACCACACAGCAACATCTGGTCACATTCAAGCCTTTGCAGAAGCCAAGCGGTGTGTCCATGTCAGCCATTTCTGGTGTATCAAAATGATGGCATCCCTCATTGGTGCTGATTCAACATCATTTAACTGCATCCTCACAGTGGATTCGCATGAAACATCCTGCAACAGTTTGCCATGAACCGGGTAGTTCTTTGTAAGAGAGGTTCATCATTCCCAGGTTCCATTTGTCCAGTCAAAGGAAACCAAACGGGGGTTTCTTGAAATATTGGTAGCCCTAAATCATCCTTTATCAAATATCTATAGGATAGCAACTACACATCATCTATTTCTCAAGTACCTTATTTTGAGAAACACCCAAACGAGCATATCCATCTATATCCACAAATGGTGTAGCCCAAAGTACATGAGCTTGTTTGATATTTTATACAATATCTACAATGACGCATCCCATATGAAGAACCCTTCCCATACATTTGATGGTGACTAAACAGCATTTCATACTAAAACTCAGTGATGGTTTTTATTCACTGCTCGATCTATGACCATTTAGGTATCATCAACCAGCATTGTTGGCTATAGATTTGATCCCAATGAGAACCATTAGTTGGGGGCTCTATCATTAACCATCAGTTCTCATCTTTAGCAATAATTAACTATCAGTTCTCACCTTTAGTTATGATGAATTAATCTGTGGTTACTTTTAATAGTTGGTCAATTAATAAACATGAACTAACGAAGAATCTACCATTACACAATCAATGATGGGAGGTTGACCTGTCCAAATTTGTGATGCTGCGATCCATCATCTCTGAGCTTCCATTACCGCTGATGGCGGGCGATGGCCAACAAAAATGTTTGAAATCGTCCAGCGGAGTTTTGTGATGCGCAAATAATGTTTGAAACTACCTCCAGGGGGTATATACACTGCATTATAAGGAATTGACAGATCAAACATCGAAAGTGCTTATCGTCCTTCGAAAGCATTGAAACATTGTCCCGCGTGACCAAGACAAACTGCAAACACTGCATGGCAAGGTGACCCGATCCAGGCTCTGATCAAAGAAAACGCCAAAACTCAATGTTTGCAGGTTGCTCGGCAAGGTGACCCGATCCAGTCGCTGATTGAAACTATCGCCAAATGTGAAAGTTTGCAGGCTGCTCGGCAAGGTGACCCGATCCAGGCTCTGATTGAATTTTTTGCCAAAAGTCAATGTTTGCAGGTTGCTCGGCAAGGTGACTCCGTCCAGGCTCTGATTAAAATGTTCGCCAAAAGTCAATGTTTGCAGGGTGCTCGGCAAGGTGACCCGAACCAGGCTCTGATTGATTTTTTTGCCAAAAGTCAATGTTTGCAGGTTGCTCGGCAAGGTGACCCGATCCAATCTCTGGTTGAAATTGTTGCCAAATGTCAACGTTTGCAGGTTGCGCGGCAAGGTGACCCGAACCAGGCTCTGATTGAATTCATCGCCAAAAGTCAATGTTTGCCGGTTGCTCGGCAAGGTGACCCGATCCAGGCTCTGATTGAATTTTTTGCCAAAAGTCAATGTTTGCAGGTTGCTCGGCAAGGTGACCCGATCCAGGCTCTGATTGAATTTTTTGCCAAAAGTCAATGTTTGCATGTTGCTCGGCAAGGTGACCCGATCCAGTCGCTGATTGAAACTATCGGCAACTGTTAAAGTTTGCAGGTTGCTCGGCAAGGTGACCCGATCCAGGCTCTGATTAAACCAATCGTTGAAGCAGGTTTTGAGGTTGCTCGGCAAGTTGACCTGATTCAGGTCCCCATTGAAATCTTGCAAAATCAAGGTCTTGAGGGTTTGGGGAAGATGGTGTAGGCAACTAGCGGAAATCTTGCCTGTTATCTGCGTCACCCCTTGCAATGCAGTCTCTCCCCAAGACTTGTAGAATCACTGGACAAATCTCCACGCAGAAAGGAGATCAGTGGGAACATAGGTGCAGGACAATGTGGGATACCTTTCCATGCAAATGCCTTGTTCTTGCAATGTCTGGTGCAGAATCAGCGGTGAAGAAAGGTGGTAGAGAGTGAGCTTTGCGCCTCTCTTTGGCAGTTGCCTCGAAACAATCTGAACCACTTCCCTACCCAATGTGGAAGGAAGCAGGCTCAAGATGCATCCTTCACCGTTCAGACAGAGTACCTGAACTTCAATCAGCCGGGTGCCATCACCAAATGATGGCTTCGCATAGCAATCATGCATGCTGCGCGCCATACGTGAAAACCGACATTGATAGCCCCTGTAGTCCCTTGAGAACGCAAAAAACATCCAGCTATCAGGACGCGCGGACACGACCAGCGACTGGTCAAACAAAGATCAAATCATGAAAAGAATAGGCCCTATATGGGTGTTTCTCAAAATAGGTGACCCCCCAAAATGGTTGGTTTAGTTTATTACTAATAATGATTACTATTGGATGAATTGGGGGTACCCATATTTTGAGGAACCACCATATGCTCAACTACCTCATACCAATGGCTCAATCACCTCATCTACAAATTCTCAAAAACATTGACCACGACGAAGGACAACTTCCAAGGCCCCACTGCTAGGTCGTTGCGCTGCTAGCGAAATTACAACTGGCGGTGGGTGCCGTGAAAAACCCCAAACTGGTCAGGGTATAATCAACCAATGACTCGGATAATGATTGGCAAACAAACCATGGATGCTTGGAAATCCACTAAAATTTTTGGATGCTGGACCTAAAAACATCAATCAAATGGTGATTTTCATCGGGGAAAACCGGTGCACCGAGCCACTGCTTCACGGCAGTCTCGGCAGCTTCTGGGGTCGAAAACCTTGGTTCGCCGAGCAGCGCAGCACGATGTTAAGGCACTGCCAAGTCGGGTTCACCCACCCAGGGTTTCACCATGCGCAACCAACATGCAACATGCAACATGAGACCGGCAGGTGTGTCATGCCCTGCAAATGGTTGGTTTCAACATGATTATTCTTGGCGTAGGGAAACCCGCATGGATACACTCACACACGATCCTGTCTCAATATCTGGTATGCCGAAGGGTATTGCCTGATAAGCTTTGTATGGATTATCATCTGATAAATGATTAATCATCATAAATCATTATTTTGTGTTAGCAAACAGTTGAATAACTATCACGTGTTGATGGCCAACAACTATATAGGAAGTGATATAATGCTCACATGGCGAAATATAAACAGTAGAAACAAAAGGGAGTCACAAACAAAGTAATGTAGCGCGTGTATGCATATGTGATTGTAAGCAAAGCCCCTCATCAACCAAGAACAAATTAACGATCATGGGAATACACCAACCCATGATTGTGACAAGGATGTAGTCTCAAAAAAAACACAGGTCCTGCTGGGACCTTACCAGATTTTCCCATCCTAGGTTGTGATCACTCCCGCAAGCCGTAGTCAACCAGATCGGTTTCAGGAACCATCCACCCAAATGCATGGGTGCAGTGGTGCACTGCGGTACCATTCCCAGCTCTACTGCCTCCCAGCGTTTGTTTCCCGCGAGTTACGCCATACACACATCACCAGTTGATGATTGAAAACTTGGCAACAGATTTTGTCAACTATTATGAATGCTGGGCTTGTTTTGATATTTCCTCTATAAACAATGGTGGTGGTCGGCGTTTCATGTTGGCTACTACCATGTTCTGGGTGAATCAGCAGTGATTGTTGACCCATCAACCGCGCGATTTGTCAAGTTAAGCCAAGCTCCGAGTCTGCATTTCTGCTTAGTAATCAGTTTCGCCATTCCCAGTTCATGGACCCAACGGTCTGAAGCGTTGATTGTTGGTAATTATGCCCGAACCTTGATGACCCAGAAATCAACCAACCAGAGTTAAGCATCACTACAAGGTTTATCCCATCATGAACGATGGAGAAACAGTCACGGAGTCATCCCTTCATGCGTCAAAGGCCCCTACACCCCAGGAAAGTTCACACCCCTAGTCGCTATGAGCAGCCCCTAGTCCTAGTTGTCGGGGCCCGGGTGAGAAACCGTGGCAGCCTTGGTTGGTACGAAGAGAAAGCCATATCCACCGGTTGATGATATGATGCTTGACAAGTATTAACAAACAACAACAAGCTATAAGTCCAACCCATATAGGACTAGGATGGACTAGGTTGTATCTTGATGATATATTCATCCAACTCTTCTTGTTGCTTAACACGTATTGTTTGTCACATAACCGAGAGGGCCATTTATTGCTGACATCAACTATCACCATCTGGTTGGTGGTTTCAACTCGAAACACTATCTGTGAACCAACCACACCTGTTATTGTGAACAAATGAAGGCATGAAAAAAATAAACAACAATTGTAGCTGTCTAATCGTGATTGTCGGTGATGATCCCCTACTAACCACTATAAACCCTTATTATCAACCCACATAATCCACTGACTCAATATAAACCCTTACCGTCATTGCTGGTGATTATCCCCTACTAGCCACTATAAACCCTTACTATCAACCACTATATCCCCTATTAACCACTACTACTTGTGCTTATAAGTTCCCATCCCCAGCACAGCCCGTGCCGCAACCAGCCATCGCCCAGAAACTGCACGTGACCGTAGCCCAAGGCCTTGGTGGTGGCCTGGCGACGATCACCGCCCGCCGATGCCCGTCCCGTTGTTCGTCGCGATGCAGCGGATCAGCCAAGTTTGAGCAAAGGCCGGCCATGTGCACAGCCCAACTTTATCACATTCAAATAGTATACATCAATGATGCACAAATCGGGAATGACAATTGTAATGATCACATTCACATAGCCTGGTTTTCTGATTCTTACATTCTGTTACCAGCAAGTATTGCATTGATTCAACTGATGCGACTGGTTTCAAGATGTTTCAAGTGATTGGCTTCCCATTTTCTTTTTGTAGTAACTAAATATCATGGCATCCCCTGCTGTATAGAGACCCACTCATCAGCCATGGATGTACATCATTGACATCGTTGACCATTGTAGTTAATCTGAGTGCGTCCATGGATGAAGTACCCCTATGAAAAATATGTTTGAAGCAACAAACCATTTCTTAACAATTACTAGGGAAAATCAAAAGTGTTTGCAACTACCAGCCAGTCAATGATACACCACTGATGAGCAGCCCAATTGTTCCATACAAAACACATACAATTTTCAGTCTATTTGTATCTTGATATTTGATGTGGACTTCAGTGGAGATGCTAAACCATCTCTACCTATGAAGAGATGATTGACACCCAAGATGTAGGATACGACACAGCTACACTCTAATTGCGTGGCATCCTGAATGGTCCCCATTAATCGTATTGGAACAATAGTTGACTATTGAACGAGACAGCTATAGTCATTTAAGCATATGCACCTGCGCCAGTCCAAGACCATTCTCAAAATGGTGGCAGGTACATTGACACCACAACAAACTTGCGGAGACAAATGCTTTTTTGTGGCTTTCTTTGTAGTCAAGCGAACACAGTGTTGGGTGAAAACTATTCACCAACAGCAATAGTCCACCGTTGGCAGCCATGCACCAAAGCAGGATGTACCGTATCAAGACTTTGGGATCTTGGACAGTGAAGCCCTAAAAGAACATGACCATTATCATTATATCATCATCATCATCATCATCATCATCATCATCATCAGCAACCCTCAGCATTTTCGTCATCAAATGGGATAATTCTAATCAAATTGGTCATCCTGATCAGCCTTACCCAAAATTAGAAGTGATGCTTTTCATCCTTATGAACATCCGCATCAAGCCGTTAGGCAATCACCAAATGTTGGACCCATCAGACTCCCAGGCTCTCCACCCGTGGCCTTGTCGCGGTTCAGGCGTAAACCTTTGATGTCGCCCGCAGGGCCCAACCAGTCTCTGATCTCCTCCTCCTTTGCCTGGACAATTGCCCTTGAAGGTGCCACCCCAACGAGGTTCTTCAATGGCTGGGGATGGGAGCTGCTGACATGTCACAGTACCATGCATATCATGGACAATGGACATTGATAATCCATTTGAAATTAAAAAACAAACACAATGTGTAGACATGAATATAAAGCAAAGAGACAAAAACAAATAGACGTACATTATACATATGCGAATACATACATCGTCTTGTGGCATCTACATGATTCATTTACCTATCATTGATGCAACATATGTTTGGATATGCAAGCATATCCATGACTTGTATGTGTCTACTTGTTTGGGTGCAAAGAGTGATTTGTTCTCCGGTTCGGTTTGGTTCAAACCCCAGTATTTCAGAGAAACAAAGCAATACGGGCATTGTTGGGATGCTCAAATGTCTCAAAACAAATTGTTTGACACATATCCATGACAATATGTAAGCGTATACATATATTCATATATGTATATATCATGTAAAAACAAATCTGTGCTTTACTGTTTCTGTTTTTGTTTCTTACTGAGATCTCAAAGTCATAGACCTCCCACACCTCACCCAGTCGGCATCGCTGCCTTGAATGGCAAGTTGGTGATGAACACCGAACGCGCGTTGGCCGCCTGGTACAAGATGGAGTGGGTCCCCAGGGGAAACCAATTGGTTGAGAAAGCCATCAGTGGGCTATGATAATGGTAGATATGATGGGGTTATCAAGCTGTAGGATCTGTAGGGAATCCCTAAAAATGGATAAAAAGGGTTGGATTATTAAAACACAATGATTTTTAATGGCCCCCCAGCCATCAGTCGGCTATGGTCGGCTATGTTTATGATAGAGAAATGGTCAGTTCACCCTTAGTCGCCCTGGTTCCCCCATCATTAACCAGGCTGTTTTCCCACCATTCTTAGTCGTTATCCACCATTTTGGCTGAGTAATATGGACCCAACTCGCCAAATAGCAACCCGCTGCTTCAGAAAAGAAATCAGGCGGGTTGCTATTTGGCGAGTTGGGTCAATATTGATCCAGGCTATTAACAGTGGGCTATGATTAATATTGATCAACTTATCCAAGCGTTGATTCTCTTCACCATCATGTCGTACCGTTTTCTGTAGTCTATGTTTGCCCTAATATTGCCAAGTGAATGGACACTCGTGGTTTTGGGGATTAGGGAAACCATAGGGAAAAATTATACGAAAACAAAGGAAACCGTGGGAAAACCGCGGGAAACCTTAGGAAAACCAAATCAAACAAGCATCCTTCTTGTAACAACTGACCATTTTTGTTGAACAACATTCTCAACCAAACACATTCACCATGACTACATTTTCAACCATCCATGGTGAGTTAATGGTCAATAACTATCTATTAACTAACTATTCACCATCAACAATCAAACATTAGTCACCAGCCATCAAGCATGAACCATCAGCACCAATCATGACCCATTCTTCATCACTATCTTCTGGTAATCAAACATAGCAATGGAAAATCCACCAATTATTTATGCTTCCGTTTCCCAAGATTTCTGCAAGAAACGAGGTGATTTTCCATGGTTTCCCATGGTTTCCATATGATTTCCCCAGCTATTTCCATGGTTTCCCATGGTTTCCGTATGATTTCCCTAGCTATCATTCCCCGAGTGTAGCAATCCTTTCTCTGCACCATCTCTCCTCGCCTGAGCAGCCCGCACCTGAGAGTGAAGCGGATTCGCTGAGTGATGAAAGGGGTGATTCACTGAGCAACGTGACACACACAGGAATCGTGGGATGAACTGCCTATGTATGTATGTATGTATGTATGTATATATATATACGTATTTGTATACACATAGGCATATATATATATAATACCGAGTGATAGGACAGTACATTACAAGATCATGATTATGGTATGTATCTCTATCAATTATGTCCAATTACAGTAGAAGGACTGTTAGGTATAATGATTGCCAACGCGAGAGTAATGAACTGTTTAATCTGCAGTGATTGAGAACCGGTACTAGCGATATCAAATACAGCGAGAAATGACAACTAGTCACCGTTGGCAAAATGATGGTATGTTGCCTGATTCATGACAAACAATAGCCAACAATCAATGCTATCACCTAATAGTGCAAACATAGATGAGAAGCCAATCATAAAAGAAACAATAAGCAATCACAGTTGACACTCAGCAGCGCGTAACATGACCCATGCAACAATAAGTCAACAGTCGCAGGATGTTAAAATGGGATCGTTCAAGTACCAATTTCGCTTCATCCCACAGCCATGATTTCCTGGTGCATCGCAAAAAACAACTCAAGCTCTGGCTTCTGATCATACCTCAGTTTCCATACAAACTGCAACTAATTGATGCGGGTTAGTTAAGTTATGGCTAGATCACGCTCAGTCATGGGTAGTTGTGATTGGCTCGGGTTAGTGATGATTAATGATGAGGATGAAAGGGCATTAGGTCAAATATGGTTCCTGGCTGGTGTTCGAACAATCCCTTTGAAAAATCTGCTTGTCAACCAGCCAATCATATTGAAATACATGTGGGAAAATGAAAAAAAGGGAATCAAACCACTCACCAGACATTAGGTCAAATGATTAACGATGAGGATTAAAGGACATTAATCATGGCTAATGCTGGGGAATGATGGTTTTTCTAAAGCCACCAACCCTACAAGTGGCTACAACTAGTTATAACTGTTACAAAACCTTATGAAGTCCCTAAAAAACCCTATCAAATCCTTAAAAAAACCCTGTGAAATCCCGATGAAACCGTGGTTATAAATGCTTCATGTTACCATGATCCCCACCATTAAACCACTCAGCACTGCCCCGGCTCCCCGCACGCTGCGCTCCGCATGTCCAAGCGAGGTACCCGTCTCTGCGAGTCCTTGGTCACGCGCTTCAAAGCCACGGCCAAGCGCTCCTGGTCCTAGCGGTTGCTGGCAATTCGTGGTGTATGGGATAGTGGGTGGTGGTTGATAATAGTGGTTAATAGTGATGAGTAGATCACTGGTTCATAGTGGTTGCTAGTGATAATTAGTGGGTAATAGTGGATAGTACTGGTGTTCAATGGTCAGTAAATGGATAGATGGTTCATGGTTAGTAATGGTTAGAATCCAATGTTGGTGGTCAGTAATGGATAGTAATTACCATTACTGATAGTGGTTAGTGAATAACCACTGGTTAGTAATGGTTAGTGGCCATTATTAATAATGGTTCCTATGGTCAATAATAGTGCTTGGTAAAAATGGTCAATAAAAATGGTCAGTACTGGCTGATGACGGATGATGGTAGTAGTGAATAATGGTCAATGATAGTGGTTGGTAGTGGTGAGCAGTTTGTGTTTTTTTATCAAGGCTAATGTGGGCCAATCGTGGCAAAGAATAGTGGTCACTAGTGGTTTGGAATGCTTCCAGTGAGCTCTTTTACTATCAAAATCCATCCAGTGAATGTTGTTTGTAAGAGTGCCTAGTAGGGATTGATGATATTTGCGCCTGGTTGATGATGGTCAGTGATGGTTTCTCAACCAGGGCAAATAGTTCTTGATGATGGTCAGTAGTTGTAAATGATGCTGAATAGTAGCTAGTGATGACTAGTAGTGCTTAATCATAGTTTGTAGCAGTCAATGATGACAAATAGTGGTTGATGATTGTTGATGACTACCTTCAGTCAGAAAGACCCAAGCTCGGCAAACCAAGCTAATAAGCAACAATAGTGGTGGAACATCATGATCAAACCTTGTGATTATTTATACAACGGGTGCATCCACTTGCCATCCAGTAATGGGAGACATGATGACAAATTGATAAAATGGGCTAGTTCTTGGATACTCAATGGCTGATTAGTGGTTCGTGTTAGAGTACCATTGGGGATAATGGCCAATGATGAAGGGGAATCAAAATATCTAACTGTGCAGCAAATTAAACTAGAGCACAAACAATTTCACCATGAAGAGCCAATAATTTTCCATCATTTGCAGTACGTTATTGGGGTCAATGACACTGATTCATAGCTATCAAGAATAGGTCACCATAAACCAAAGGCTTCAAACAATGATTCACAATTGCGGAAACACCAGCAACAAAATGTAACTCAGTTGAGGACCACCAATGATCAACCATCATTCACCGTTTAACTCAGCCCTGTTGATCAATATTGTGGTTTCTGAAGTCATAGGGAACCCCCAAGAATGGTTGGTTTATTGCTGACCAAGATGACTTGGGGTATTGATTTACCAAGGAGGTTACTACTGACCAGTTTCATATAACAGTTCTCACCACTAGTTTCATATAATATTTCTCACCACTTTAGTTAATCAACCAACCATACTTACTTTTGAGAAACACCCTTATTGTAGGTCTTAGTAGTCGACAGGTCTGCCCAGTTCGCTGTGACAGCCTCGCTTCCCAGCTCTGAGAGTCACACCACGGGTGGCACTTCACTGGGCGTTTCGCTCTTGCCAGGCACCTGCTCCGAAGACAACGCTTGAAGATCGAAAGGGGTGACCCATACCATGAGCCATTGATTAAGCTAGGTTAACAGTGGGAAACCACTAAGCCACTTGATAGCCAGTGCCACAGTAAGTTTGAACATAAACAAAGATTCTATCGAATTGAGCCCATCATTGAAGCATCCGACAACGTGCAACCCTCAGGTGAGAAGCCATGAAGATGTTAATCCCATGGTGAGACGCCAATTTTCAAACTTAATCTATTTAACTAATATGTTCAAACTTCTCTGGGACTGATCTAAGGACTGATCTACTGGATGCCTTGAAGTGTGATGTTTCTCTTGTGTGCTTCAGTGCCTTGCCTTGGCTACGGCTACATCACGTATTTTGGCACTTCCACTTCCCATTCCAAATATAAAACCTGGAGAAAATATATTGCTTTAGACACATATGATTCATATGTGGCCTGCAGTTAATACATGTTGGCACTTTTTCCATACTTAATAGTCAATAGTTCATGCTGGCTAATAGTTTATAGGTAATGGTCAATAGTTAATTCCTGGTGGAGGAAAAACGGAGCCTTCCCAGAGAAATCAAATGGTGAACATCACGGCTTGGCTGCCCCTCCCATGACCCCTGCCTTTGAGCTGGTCGCTGTTGACGAGCTTGTTGCCGGCTGTGGCGGTGGGTCGTCCTCAAGGTCCTCAGTGAGGAATCAAAACCTACCTGTATATCGTGTTGATAGTTGTGATGCCTCTTGTGATCAACCTTGCATCTTGTGAGTTGTGGTAGTAGTTGTGATGCTACACGGTCCTTGCTGATAGTACTTGTGATCCCACCCGTGTAGCATGCAATTGCGTGTTGTTGCTTTTTACTAGTGCCATATCAACAGTTTCCAAACCGTATTGTCCTGGCAGATCCGAAAAAAAAAAAAAAAGCACAACCACCAGTAGTCAAAATCAATGAATTTGCTTGACAACGCGTTTGTTGGACCATCAACCAGGGTTGGTGATATATATGTAAATAAAATATATATATATACATATATATATAGATATATTTAAATAAAAATATGTAAATATAAACAAACATCTCTATATATATATATATACACATACAAGAATATTTGGGTGTTTCTCAAAATATGGGTACCTCCAATTCATCCATCATTAGTATTTTATGATATTCAACCAACCATCTTTAGGGGTCCCCTATTTTGAGAAAGCACCATATTTAGAACGAAGAAACCCCGGAAGCCCATGTAGCCAACCAGCGACGGATCACCGCTTAGCGTCATCGTAGCAAACTCCGCGGCGCGAGGCCGAAGCAGAGGAGGCCGGACCTGGTGCAGCTTCATGGCGATGAGAAGTGTGAATAGACTGATGAAGATGTCGCAATATGGGGCAACCATGTGAACAGTAGTTGTTGATATGAATTGGTACTGGTTCATGTGAAGGTGAACTTGGCAATGAAGAATTGTGGATAAACAAGATCAATAGTGGATTCGCAATGTTCAATAAGCTGGTTGACACAGAATAAGAATAGTTGATCAAGCTGGTTGATCTGTCACAGAAAGGTCAGACTTCAGAGTCAACAAAATGATTTGGCATACGGTTCACATGACGGTTTACCCAGTAAGGCTGGGTTGTTTGACAACGACAACAAACTCATCACCGGGATGTGGTTACCCCAACAGTCTTAAAGTTGCCAAACAAAACCATCAACCAAACCAAACATGTGCTTTAGATCGCTTTTCGAGGGTCAAAACAAAATCATTTTCTCTGTCTCTCTCTCTCTCTCTATCTCCCTCTATCTCTCTCTTGGATTCGAACATTTTCATCTTCTGTAGCTGGGATGAAGAACCGATCTACCGTTCTTGTTGAGGATGATTCCGGCCATCAACCAGTCGTCAACTATCAGCGAAGGCGCAAAAATGTTAGTGTTGTGTTCAAGTGAACTGATATGAATATACACACACACAATTACATAGATATATCTATTTTTCAAATATGTATAAAATTAAATATACATAGAAGCACAATATGCATGAATTGAAACGCAGTATCTTTTATATAAGTGCATTATTTTTTCCACTGGAACTAGGGTCGGCCATCCATGCTTGAGCCATAGTGGCACTGTTCATCCATCAAAGTCACTGCTTGGAGTTGCTGGGATGCTTGGAGGTACCACCATGACACCCATTTTGAGCACCATTGAGTGGTTGATTCCGATCAACTATTTATAGATATTTGTAGTATCACTATGTTCTAGTATGAGTATCACTATGATATCTATCATCCCAATTCTTTAGATTGTTATATATAGTCACCTCTATTTATCTCTCTATGTATCACTAGGATACTACCTTGTAACGCTGATCATGCACAATCATGTCCTATTTGGGGGCAATACTAAGGACCGACAAACTGAGTAATGATAAAACACCCCTCCAGGTCGCTCCATCTCTGACGCACTCTTCCGCCTGTGCTCGACGTTGCCTCGGGTGTCTCCTGTGAGAAGCTTGCGTTCCAAAACTCAAGCGAGTTGGACTTGGAACAGAAAAGTCCTCAAATTGAATGCATTTCCATACAACAATATCCGTCGAGATACTAGATAAATTGATTATCCTCACCCACTGCAGCCCAAAAGCACACGAGGCAGTAAGACGCTGTTCAGTTTATACACCAAGTGTGACCTTGCCATTATCATCATCCTCATCCTCATCCTCATCCTCATCCTCATCCTCATCATCATCATCATCATCATCATCATCATCATCATCATCATCTTCTTCTTCTTCTTCTTCTCGATTCCTCCATCCATCCATCCATCCATCCATCCATCCATCCATCCCTCCCTCCATCCATCCATACCTCCATCCCTCCCTCCCTCCCTCCATCCCTCCATCCCTCCATCCCTCCATCCATCCATCAGACCACCATACCTGTAGACCCTGGTCATACCACAAGACCCTGCTAGCCATTTCCGACCCGTCATCGCTTGGGCTGCGCCCCTCTCCTGCACAGCTTGCGCTGGCTCCCGCTGCAATGCCTCTCGCTGCACGTCGGGCGCAGCCAGGCGCAAGGCTCAAGAACTGCAGGTTTTTGGGTGTATAACCAAGGTTATACCTGTTTAATGGTTAATGATAGGGGATAATAACCAACAATAGAGGATATACTAGAGCTGTGGGTCAATAGTAGTTAAGCAACCAAAATTCAGGATTTCCACCATCAATAATAGGGAAAACGAGCTGGTTAATGATAGGGGAACCAGGGGTACGGTGTTTCTCAAAATAGTGGTACCCCCAAATCATCCAGCTATTAATCATTTATAGTAATAAACCAACCAGTTTTTTGGGCTCCCTATTTTGAGAAACCACCATATTGCTGTTGGTTGTCTGACCATTGCTGTTCCTCTATGCTTCATGAATGGCCAGTGTGATCAGCCACTGCAGATCTGCCTTAGCTATATGGGAGCCAAACAACAATAGCATTGTCCATAGGGAAACCACAATAGTTTTGGGGGCCTTTTTTGGACAAACCCATATATTGGAGGAGAAGTATCTACTATGTGTTTCATTTGTTTCATCATTCAGGTTGAATGTGGAAGAGGTCGCAGGTCGACCCATGTACCACTAGATCACAATATATAACTTGGTTTTCACTGCAGTTGCCATTGCCGCACAAGCAACTTTCTATCGCAAATGGTCATTGGCTGAGGAAACAATAAAAGATGTAGTTAGTGTTAATGGTGACCAAAAAACATTTGCAACCAGCAAAACGGCAATTCTAAGCTCGTTCTGTGCCCATTACCAGGTTCCTGACATCAATGTTCCAAGCGTGGATATGGCATATCTACCACCCTAGGTGGAACATACATGAGCACATTTGGTTGTTTCTCAGAATTGGGGTACCCCCCAATCATCCCTAAATAGTCATTTATAGTAATAAACCAACCATTTTTGGGGTCCCCTATTTTAAGAAACCACCATTTGTATACTACCACCATCTCGCTATGTACCAATTCCCGGTCCCCATGACTCCGCGCTGGCACCTCCTTCAGGGACGGAATAACAATGGCCTCAAGGCTGAGAAAGGTCGGAATCGTCTTGCTGACTTTCGAAAATGAGGTGAATAAAACAGAGGTGATGATCATTTTCACATTTACTGCAAATGATTTTTTACAGCTCGCTGAAAAAAACAATCTGAAGATCTGAGACGTTCATCCTCTGTGGGTAGATGATCAAAGCATAAACACTGACGTCATGAGTCACCCACATGACTTGGGATGACTAATTTCTGGGAAGCATACACCAAGCACCCCCGAAGCCCGAGAACAAGTCCTGGTCAATGAATCTAGACCTGGTACCAATCAGCAATCTTCCGGTGCTTGGGCTACCCACAACCATGAAGAATGGTCAGATTAGAAAATGATCCCAACATGAACCATCATCAGCGATCATCAAAAAGTATCAACCAGAATTGCCACGATTAGCCATCCATTATCAACCACTGTCAGCTGATATCAACCAGTAACACTGAGACTTAGCCATTGGCAGTGTCGCCAAGCAAACTTTGAGGCCGACACCTTCCGGTTGCCCTTCAGGACATCTTGTAGTGAAGGCAAGACCTCAGGGGCTGCCATTCACAGGATGGTTTCCTAGGTGCTGAAGCATCACTCGGAAAATGGATCACACAGCCACTACTGTCAGGAGCATTCGCTGTGAACAAGGTTTTGCCATGGTCAAGCATTCTCAATCATGGGCAATAAAACAAAGCATCAACTACAACACAAATGAAACCACCAACCAGCTTGGATGTTGAATTTCAGGGCTGCCAGGGCCATGCGATTATTTTTCAGAGAGGTACACCTATGACATGCTTGATTGGTTTATCAGGGTTCATCCATATTCATCCGATCAAGTGTTAGTTGCCAGGAAGAGCTTGGGTAGCTTACCCTTCTGCTATCTTGCGCTTGTGCCTCGGATTGCCGTTGTCGTTCCAAGGTTGTAACCGCTATGTACAGCACTTGAACCACCTGCATGCAGTACATACGCTTGATTTGCAAACGGAACAGCCGAAGTGCCACTGGCCCATTCGTGCACTGCATTTCTTGGTTCTCTAGTGTAGTCTCTACTGCCATGTGCTCAAAGGTGAAGTAGAGCGGTCCAAAAATGAAACCGTGCACAATGCCCTTACTGGTGCCCTACACAACAGCAGAGGATCTCAGTCAACAAACTATGACAGTTTCCTACACATCAAGTAGTGTAGGTCTTGATAATCAACCGGCATCGAGGTTCAATTTCTATCATGTTATACATGTTTCACTGATGCAATGCCTCCATCATTGCTGATTATTGTAGTCAGCCATGGTTGGTATGGAATGGATATCTATCGCTCTATCTATCCATCCATCTAGCTACCTGTAGCAAACAACTTCAAACAATACCCATCCAAGTGCATATTCTAAGCCGCATATATAGTGATCCAAAAACTTTCTGTATGAAAAAAAATCACTTCACCACGTCCTCCCAAGGAGACCTGTCAGCCCGGACGATTCCTGCTTGCTTCACGCAAAGAATGTCATTTTCACCTGAGGCATTCCAAACGACCTCAACCCTTCTCATAGTTGGCCAATGTGGGACAATATGGATGGTGAACCAGCATAAACCTCCTATCACAACACCAGACTTATACCAAACACCAAATGGCGAGGTATTGGGTTGGGGACAACCAAAACAGAATTTGGAGATTTTGACCCTGGACAGGACACACGGCCAATATGTGAACCTGTTACCAATATATTGGGTGGTAAATGGCTTCCAATAACCACCAGCTACCATTTCCTTACACCACCCCAGGTAGATCGAAACCGCTCCCCGATTCGAAGGGTAGAACGGGATACCCCTGGCAAGCCGCTCATTGCTCCCTCCCAACCATCAGTCTGAAAGCCTCATATGGCTGTTTCTCAAAAGATGGTTAACCCCAAATCATCCAACATTAATCATGTATTAGTAGTAAAATGTAGTAAACCAACCACCGCTAGGGTGCCCTATCATTAATAAACCATCCATTTTTGGGGTACCCTTATTTTGAGAAACACCCATTGGTAGTGAAAGAGATGAAATCACCCTATCAACCCAACCAAGGTGACCCGAGGATCCGCTCGCTTCACAGCTTGGCATCCAAGCGCTTCTGACGCTTGCGGCGCTTGGCTGACCTGGAACGCAGCCGCACTGAACGGAGACCGGTGAAGGGCTGGATGCCCGGAACGCAGACCGGCGTGGCTGCATATCTACCAGGGAAATGCTCCTGCAAACTAACAGCTTGACCCTGCCAGGGGTTGTATGATCAGTTTCCGCACTTGGACTAGCCTTTTGGTGGAGTCAAGCTGTTAGTTTCCAGAAGGGAAGCTAGAACACTCTGCAAGAACCCTTCAACACCAGACTCAAACTGACAAAGATTATGTATCCTACATGATCTTACCACTGTTTAACCTGACCAACGATGATCTATCGTCAACCACTATCAGTCATGGTTCTGAAACAGCCACAAGTAGCCACGTCACCACTGAAACCATGTCAGCGCCACTCTTTGGCACCAGCTCGTCGTTTCTTTCTCTCCGCCTCAAAGCACTAGACGATCCGCTGAAGATGGGTCTGGAGGACAGGATCCCCATATGTTTTTAAATTGCAAATACACATTAACTGGTTGACGATTTCCATTCTTATGTGGATCCACGATTTCCAAAACAAAGTAACTTTCTGGGATACAATTTATGGGTTTGTCCAAGAATGGTATACGCCCAAAACTGGTGGTTTCCCTATTCACAATGACTGGTATTGGATGGTGAGGTACAACCATTTTTGGACAAACCCATATAGGGGCTACCAATGGTTAATAGCAATACCTGGATAATATAGTGAAAGTATCTAATCCATGGACACATTTCCCAAAATCCAATGTTGCGCTCATGAGAACAAAAAGACAGTAGAAACAAAAGAATCTATCATTACAAAATGGATATGATCATATATTGCATCTGGCATCTACAAAGCAAAATCCTTTGAGGCCTCCACAACATCTTGCAGAATGTTTTTGGGATGTTTCAGAAGATTCACAGGGTTGATGGAAAAACCTTCAGCAAACCCATGTTTTAACCACCAATGGTAGGGAGGTTCCTGTAGATTTCATCATTTCTTGGGAGAGATACATTTCCCTTTGAGATTGAAAATGATATGACCATCGGAAGCCACCCTGAAGCCATGATCTCTCTGTCAACTGACTCCTGGGCCTTTTGTGGCTTCTAGAGGGTGAAAAAGCATGACTAATAATTGCTTCCAGTGGCTAACCAAGTCAGATTCTGAAAATTTTTGCCAAGGCTCATAGCTCTGATTTTTATATGGCATTTACTCGTGAGTTCATGACTACAAAAATGGCTGGTAGTGGCCAAGAGCAGTTCATCTTTCTCTAATCCATCCAACGATGAATGATGAACAGCTCATCTCATACTATCGGAGAAACACATATACCAAGTGTCCATGTATAATCCCCTAAATGGCAGCAGCATCAACCAGCGGATAGCAGGTATTGGCACGGACCCGTGGGCTTGGCGATCAATCACTTACCGACTCTGGACTTACCCAATGTGCTAGCCAGATCTGATCCATGATTGTTCTTGAGAATTCTACAGTAAATAAGCCACATGCCAAGCAACAGCTATGATCCCTTATGATCCTATTTACGTTTTTTTGTGTCTGCCTGTTTGATTAAAGAACAACAATTCCCGCTCAATTGACCTCTCTACACAGCAAAAACTTGTTGATCCTCAACATCAAAGGCGTACCCCCCACGAAGCGCCACAAATTAAATTGATCATTGGATGACATGGTCATCTGATTTCCAGGTCTGCTAGCCAGTTGCACCACCATTTTGTGGTGACATCCAGCTTCAACCGATATGCATAACTGTTGGTGTTCCATGACATCTTCACCCGATCCGCCCATTGAGTACCCTTGCTGGCGCATCTGCACCTGGGAAACATTTGAAACATCACCAAGTTGAGGATAACAAGCCCACTGGCAGCTGTGTGGAATGGCCTGCCCTCCATTTTCTTGATGGTTGACAAAATCTTCATGCCTGTTTGGGTTTTGCGATGAACTTGTATCTAGCAAGGGTCAGCAGAACCCGTACCGTTGGTCGTTTCCGAACCAATGATTGATTACTTGGGATGAAAATGTGTTTTTCCCCCTGTTTGGGTTGTAACACATACCGTATAAAGAGTAGGGCCATGAATCGACAAATCAACGGGCTCACCATCTTGGGAACGGCCCTTGGGAGAGCAAAGTTGCTTCACGAGAGGGCAATTTTTGGGGAATCTTGCCAAATATAACATATAGATTTTGTGGAGAACAACTTTCCCGATCCCAAACTAAACGCTGCAGGGATTCTGACAACATTTGCGAGCAGTGAAAACCCTTTGGATCGCTTCGACAATTTTTCTCTCGCCCAAGAAAATAATCTGCAAACTAATATGGCACCGTCATATCACCCTATTGGGTACAATATGATATGACTATAGTTAACTATGTTTTTTCTGCGAATAACATGTTTGCCCAAGCATCATGCACTCAATCCTCAGCTGGCCGAATCACGCTACTAGCGCTGTAATATCTTGCATCCTCTTACATCAAGATACATGAAGTTCAAATACAAAAATCCTTCTTTGCACATCTTGAGTAATTAAGTTATCTTAGCAAATCCTCAGAGCCCTTCAACCCCCGGCCACAGGGCCAGCTTCCACATCCGCCCAACTACTGCACGCCTGCACGTTGTGCCTGCAGGATTCACGGCTGTGGCAAGGTTTGGCGATGTCAACCAATCAGCAAACCTTTGATGATATGGTTGTGGGTCAATAGGAAGCATCCAGTCAAGGTGGTAGGTGAACATCTCAGGATAGAGCATGTGTTAGTGGGCTAGTTCCAACTTAGCATAGGCGTACCCCAATGAGACATATTTCAATCCACACATGCCATAACAGCATAGCAAACACAGGCACAGCCTGACAAGCATACCTCAACGACATGGGTTTGTTGCCATGACCATCGAGCTATTCTCGGATTGTCCCCACTATCCTGGATTCACCAGGATTTCTCCGTCAACTGATCCAGGATTGCTGTGAATTCAGAACAGCTGCAGGAGAAGCTGCGGCAACTTGAGTCCAAACAGCTGGCTGCTGGTGTCTTGTTGAAATAGGCAACCCAAAAAGTGATTTCGCTTTGGATGATATCCGTGGGTGGGGTTCCTCTCCAAAAGAACGCTTCGATCTACCGAGAAACGACAGCAAGTTTCAGGATAATGAGAATACAACCGCTGGTTCGGTTCCCTAAAAACGATCCTTTGGGGATGATATAGAGATGGTGCAGAAAATCAGTCATCAGAACCCTGTGGTACCACTTGGCGAGCCATGACTTTTAGACCCCCAGGGTGTCCCCCAGGTCCACATCATTGTTCAAACGCGGGACAAAGCCTTGACCATAGTTACCCACCATCAGCCTGCACTTGATAACACTTAACCATCACATATAATAGCCATCACTTAAGCATCACTTAACTATCACTTAATCATCACTTCACCACCATTTCAGGTTTGGAGAAGCATCATTTAGAACAAATCCCAGCGTCCCAAGCCACAGCCTCCGTCAGCGAAGTGAAGTCGATGCCTTCCTGGACAAGGAGACGTGACTCTGCACACAAATGGCCGCAGTTTGGTCAAAAAATAATGTTTCAACCAAGACATATGCACGAGAAATGCACATGTAGACTCTTCCGCACATTAGGCTTTTGTAGCCAAAAATGGAGACGTGGTGAATGAAACCTATGCATGAGTTCACCTATAAAACATAATATGTGCACGAGCGGACCAGGAAAAATGTGCATACCATTGCATACCCAAACACTTCATGTTGGCATTTTTACCTACACTTGGATCGTTTTACAGGTAGATGTAGGCAAACATACCATACATGGAGTGTCTGGCAGACCGCACACTCCCATCACGGCACCGCACCTCATCATCCTCAGCATCTCCCTGAAAGCTGACCAACGACGGAGCTGCAGGTTGGTAGAACTCAGTTTTTTCACATATCTAAAACCATTGATAGAAATGGTTAACCCAGGTTTAGATACGTAAAAAAAACTGATGATCCTGTCTTTAGATTTGAAATAACATCCAGTCAAGCATCCAGTTTGGTAGTTACTGGATTAGTAACAACCAGTTAACTTTCTGTCCTACCAACCTGCAGTAGGCCTGCTTTAGGTCAGGTTAAAGTGAAATACTGGATTGGTGACAGCCAGTTAAACTTGAACTGGTGGTAGTAATGACCTATTTTGGTCCCAAAGCGGTTTGAACTTTATTAGTAAAGCTTAGCAATGGTTCAGTTCGTAGTGGCTAGTAAGCAACGGCTGAGACACCTTTATCAATGAATAACAAGCACTATTGACCGCGCTTCAAAAGGATTGAGCAGCATAAACAACCTAAGAGTTCCTGATCATATATGGTGCTTTCTTAAAGAAGGGAAACACCCACATCATCCAATATTAGCCATTTGCAGCAAAAAAACACCCACTTTTTTGGTTCCCTGTTTTGAGAAACATCCATGTATTCCCGTATATCAATGCAGCACCTTCATGTCAGGTTGATCCAGCGCAGCAAGATTATCAGCTGCATAGACCGGCTGGTTTGGACTCTGACTGTGGCCTCCTCAGCCTGCATGACAGGTATTAAGTGTAACCATCCAACCATCTACTCTCCGGCAAACTAACCTAATTGCGTGGAAAATCCAGCATTTATATTGGTGTTAGCTAGATTAGCTTCTAGATTAGCTTGCCAAAGGGTAAAGTCAATCATATGGAATGGAATTTCCAAATGGACCAACATGCTTGATGCAAACTGTTATCATGATGATTCTGACACACTTCAAACCATAGATCCTGCAGTCCTTCCAGCGGAATCATCGATAAACCAGCAAATTCTTTCTGTATGAAAACGAACAATATAACTATATACAATTAATTGTGTTCAATACAAATGGTCCCTGGTATGAACATATAATCATATATAGCATCTTCGTTTTTACTTGACCCGTGCGTAGCTGTTCAAAGTTGTCACCCTCCATTCCCCAACAACCCGATGTACACCTCCACCGGTCGGGTCTCTTCGCTGGGGGGCATCACTGCCACCTGCCAACAGCAGCTCCAGTGGTCGGTATTTGTGGAGGTATAAATTGTGATATGTAGGGGTCAATGGTGGTTAATAATGGTTAAAAATGGTTCGTAACCGACAAACATTGAAATATAACGAGTAATGACCAATATCTTGAATTTGTTGGGGCACGGGGAGTATCTGGAGGGGTTATAACCGTCAATAATTGTAAATAATATGGGATTATTCACCAACCAAGCTGGTTAAACAACTACTATGTAGATGATTGATAAACTGGATGATAACTGGGGGTACCCTGTTTTAAGATACATCCATATCTATCAGTATGGTATATTCACTTAAACATACAAATGTAGGTGACCGAATCATCCAATTGTCTGAGAAACCAGCAAGGTAGCATGGACCTTCATGAATTCCGCCAAGCAAGCAATTGATCATCGCAAGGACTATGAAACTAATTATATTCTGTAATTCATATTCATATGTGTGTTTCTCGAAATAGGGGATCCAAAAATCATCCTATAATGAACCAACCATTTTTGGGTAGGTAACCGTTTTCAAACACCCCCGTGTGTTTCAAGAGGAAATAGTCTTCCATCCCTGAAGACATCCACGACTCTCGTACCCCAGAAGTTGAGCCGGTTTGTTTCCCCAACAGTAAACCACACCAACAATAAACAGGTTACATTCCCAAAGGGCATCAACAAAAAAAACACCACGAAAATGAAACTGATTCATTGGGGCTACTATTGTGTTATAGTTCTTGTCATTATCGACCATAATAAGCGTTCTTAATCTAATTCACTGTGGTTCACCATGAACAACTGTATTGGTTCACAAGGTGACAATTGGTCAATGACACTGGTAACAATATGGTTAACTAGTAACATTATCAATAATACACACATATTAAATAAATATATATATATATACATAAATAAAATATGTTTACATATATGTACATATATGTAAATACCAATATTGGAATGAATACCAACATACTCAGTATGCTTAACCAATATGACATGCTGAACAAAAACCGTGCCTTCAACATGGGGGCGAACACATCGTCCACTCCCGCGGCCCGGGCGCTGCTCTTTTCTACGTCAAAGCTTGGACTTGGAATCCTGTCGCCGTCGCGGGCAATGACGTGAGTCACCAGTGACGTGCGGTGGCTGATCCATGGTGACGTAGCGAAAATGGGAATAACAAGCAGCGACAATGGCTAGTAACGAATCAACAATCATGGTCAAAACATGTTTGTTGATGACTAGTGGTTGATGTCACCATATCTTTGTCTATGATCTAGAGCGAAAGTACTGCATCAGAATATTTTGTTTAGAAAAAAAACAGATCTATTCCACCCCTGTTTGGTCTGAATATGAGTTGCTTCTCCGGCTCAAATTTCAGAGACCCTCGCTGAGGGAATCAAATTCTTAGCAGCCCTGGTTTGGGGGGTAAAATTATGACAGCCGTTTCTCGTGCTTCTTTTCTATTATCCTTCAACCAGGCTTTTCCATGGCCCAAACTGTTTGAAACCATCGACCAGTTAGAAATCTTTAACAAAAATCTACTAGGGAAATCAACCAGTTAGAAATCTATGATTTCCCTATTGAAACCAGCAATCTACGAACCTGTAAGCCGCCTCAGAAGCAACCACCCTGACACCCCGGGGTCCGCCTTCAGCCAGGGCTTCGGGGATCCGGCCTCGGAAAGCGGAGCACCGCTGAAATGGATCACCTGCGACCTATCCACCGAGGGTGCGGCACCGCATGCAGGAGCACCAAAAGAACGGCAGATTTGACAATTTGGGTTTAACTATATATAATCATATATATATATAATCATATATATATAATCATATATATATAATCATATATATAATAATATATATATAATCATATATATAATCATATATATATATATATATAATCATATATATAATGATATATATATAATAATATATATAATCATATATATAATCAAATATATATATATATATATATATATGAATCATGATCAAAAAATATGAACACTTTGATGGTTTCCCCCCAAACAATCAATCTCAAATAAAACCCGAGACTCCAATAGCTGGAAATGTTATGGTGAGATGTTATGAAACCAGAAAATTCATTGAGATGTTGTGAAAACTGGAGGCATGATGAGGCAAGAACTGAAACTTCAAACAAAACCAATGTATGCTGCAGTGATGTGCATGTAGCCTTTTGTCTACCAGGCTTCACTTCCTGAGCAGGCGTCCATCCCAACAAACATCCAAGAGGGTGAGCTACAGTAGATCTGCCGCTGAAATGCTGCTGAAGCTTGATGCAAAGGTCCTTCAACCACCAAGTGTTTGTTTACCATAGTGCCCTTCACCCCTCAACTTCCATCACCAGCAGCCATGCTTTGAACCGGGAAAACTGTCTATAATTCCTTTGGGGTCACCCAACATCACGAAACATCAATACATTAAATTCTATATGAAACTGTAACTCATCACATTTAGAAACATTGCAACTCACTGGATGACAATGCAAGGTGCACATCGGATGCTACCAGGCTCATGCTGGCAGGGCAACTCACCACATCTCCCCACAACTTTTCCACCCTTTGGAACCTCCCACGTGGGCCAACCATCGACCTGCCACCCCTTGGACCATCTGTCGCCGGGGCGCACAAACGCGAATGCCCCGCTGCACCGTGGGCCGAGCGGCGATGCGATCCTAGAGCTGGGCTAGGGGGTCCCAAACCCTACAAAGTAGCCCCCATATAACGGGGATATAACCATGGTTCTAAACCATAAGAAGCTATACCACTTAGAATCAACCACTTAACCAGCTGGTTTCCTGATATCATCAACCATCTATCACTTGATGAATCTGATGCTTTCTTTCCATGGGGGTACCGGTAAATCATCCTTTGTTAACCATTTTATTGGGTTCCCTACTTTGAGAAACCACCATATGAGACAGAGTCAAAATTATTTGCTTGAGGTGTATTCACAGATTTCTTTGGAACATCCCCAATCGTTTTCAAAGTTTTGGAGTATTTCTTTGGGGTATTGTTTTTAGGCCGTCCCCTATTGTTTTTGTTCAAGTAAAAACGACAAACCACGTCTCCATGTAACGCTTAAGCTAAACGCAATTGACTACAATTTTGTCTCTGGCTCGTATAAGCATGGTTGCATAGCAGCTACTAAGAGGAGATGCCGGGGATGCACATCCAAGTACAACCAGCTGGCTATACAAGGTACAGGCTTGTGGCTTGTAATCCCAGCAGCTGGCTACATGTGCTGGATTGTAGTGGTCAAGGAACCTGCATGGGGTTTAACAAATGACATGATGAGATGATCATCCACATCATCCATCATTGTCGGACATATTCATGACAAAAACGCACTTGGCAGTGGTGAACCTGAGTCGCTTCTTTGGAAAACTGTGCGATTCTCTGTGAGCAGCATGAGGCGTCCGCTGAAATGAAGATGAAAACAACAATATCCAGCAAAGGAGATGTTGCGATTATGGGAGTGCCCATAGCCGGTGCGAGCATGGAGGTTCCCCTGCCAACCATACAAACATGACAATAATGTCTAGTTATGGAAACTGCCAAGAGTTTGGGAATTCACCACAAACCTAGCATATCACATGACTTCGACAGATAATGCCATGCATGAAATCCTGCGCCAATTTGAGGCTGCATGTTGCTGAAAAAATGGAAGCAAACAAGACTCAAATCCAATTCTGATGGTCTCAACATGTATCAACCCATGTATCAACCCCTCGGAAAACTACTACTGAACAAGAACAATCATCCCAAATATGCCGGAAAATGAAAAAATGTTTGAAAATAAAATCACCAACCAGTTTGGATCCATGTTGCCAAGACCAGCCCCCACCTTTCCAACCTCCCAAAAACGTTGCGCCGAGACCCCAACCACCCAGGCTTTCAAATGTGGATATCGATCGAGGCCCAAGAAGTCCTGACTGCTGGGCCTTGCTTCACTGCCATGGGAATCGTGGTGCCAGGGTTCACTGCCATGGTTACCATGGGTTAGTCATGGCTAGCATGGTGCTCAGTAGTGGTGCTCAGTAGTGGTGGTCAGTAGTGGTGCTCAGTAGTGGTGCCTAGTGATCGTGGTTAGTGATGGTGCTTAGTAATGGTGGTTAGCAATAGTGATTAGTGATTGGTAATGGTGGCTAGTAATGGCAAGTACCATGGGCCCCACCAAAAAAAGGCCATGGTTTTTACCCTGCGAAATATGAGTTCTAACCTGTAAGAATGATCGTGAACTGGGGGCCCTTCAAGTCGGCGGTGCGATTTTGGGGATGAAGCGACAAAAAATCAGAGCAGGTAAATTTGGGGAGGTCGATATGTGCCCATAGGATTCCCATAGGCTATTAGGATTAGCAAATTTGGTAGATGTCAAGTGATTTTTGTTGTTTTTTTGGGGGGTCAATATATACCCATAGGATTGTCCAACAAGCCAGCTGTTTTCTGCTGATTCAGCCATTGATTCTCCAATAGGATTGATTTTTTTAATGATCCTCATCAAGGAGTTGGATTACCATCCCATCTTTTATGGTTGCCGGAGCAGAATTTGAACAATCAAGGACTGTGACTGGTTATTTCGACTGGTGATTATAATGCCATTACAACAGTTGGTGACTGTGACTAGTATGAAAAGCGGTGGTCTGATACAACAAGAAACAGATCATATTGGCCACCAATGCTTCAAACCTTAATTCGCAGGTTATATATTTGTTGGCATAGATACGGTTTCCAAAGTATGCTGCTCACATTTTTGCACACTTCCCTTCTAATGAGCCACCAAGGCTTTTTTCGGAAAACCAACAGGCATGTTTGGCGGGTCCTTGGCATCTGGTTGCCCCGGTCGATTGTAGCCCTTGCCTTGGTACATGGTGTAAGAAGTGAATCATGGTGAGTTAGTGCTATTGTTGATGGCTAATAGCCAGCACTTTGGGGAGCGGTGGGTGTAGTAGATCTAGATTGTGTAAATAAATATATATATATATATACATACATATTGTCTGCGTCCTTGACCAGGATTGACCATGTATTTGATTAGATGATTAGATTTGGTCCAATCAACCATAACTTTTGAACTGGTGAGGTGGGGTTGATACAGCTAAATGGTTTGACTATGACCATGTTCACGAAGTGATGCTGACAACCAATCAAGGACAGGCCACCGGATTTGTAGCTTCCACAACTGATCACTTGCGAGAGATCCATGGGGAACCCACGGTTTGAGTCCCAGACCCCACAGCATGTAGGCCCATGGGAAGCAAGCCTGCCAAGGCGGGCTCCGGCTCGAACGGCGTCTTCACGCACGCTGGCTGTGCAAGTTCTGCACATTGTGTATGTAAACTATGGATGTACAAAACAGTATACTAATTTACACATATGTACAACAGAATGATATAATGAATGTACAAATAAATGATTATATATATAATATAATACATATAATACATATAATATAAAAATAAAAATACATATACATTATATCAGTACAGCATGCACTTCTATCAGTACATGTAGAAGTGTGGGTACGTGAAAGAGACACTTGTTAGGTCAAGTCAAATGGCAGGAACGTGCAAGTCAAGAACAAAAAACATGAACCATCACACACACAAACATTGGCAACCCTCCAAAGCCATCAAGCGAGCTAAAACTTGTCAGTTCTTTAGCGACGGCTGCTGAACGCACTGTGATCTGGGATCAAACAATAGGTCACCGGCATATTTCCCTAAATTTGAATTGTGGATAAAAAAAACACATTTGCAGCAACAAAAAAAACAGGTGAACACATGCCTCCGTGATGTCTTGGCATGCTATTTCTTAGAGCTCTCCATAGAATGACCAACAGGAAACCAAACAACAGCGTTGTCCCACCAAAAGCTGCGTTTTCACCATGTTGGCCTTAAACATCCCTGACACAACGATGATATGTGCCTTGCTGGGTATGCAATTTCTTGATACGACGATATACATGGCTAAATTCATTGGTTGTTAAACATAAAGAACTAAACAACTATTTAAACAACTAAACGTTAAATAGGTTCACAGTGATACAATTGTTACTACAGAAACCAATGGTGAATATACCTTGACTGATATTCTACTGTATTGTCTATTTGGTTCAACAATCACGATCGCCATTCCCCAAGGGAGCACTGTCCCATCGCGCCTTGTCAGGTAAGGAATAGTTTCCACCTCCCT
>VSDK01002658.1:167097-197033 GCA_009767595.1 Symbiodinium kawagutii | reverse complement strand
ATTTTGTTTTCGTTGAGATGGATACGTAGGGCTGGGAAGGGTACATGGAGTGTTCGTGTGAGACGTCCCAAAAAACGGCATATGTATCTATCTCCGGGACATGTACCCATCTCAGGGGAAAAGGAAAAAACAAAAAAAAAAACGAAAAAAAAAATCCGTTGAGGAATTGAGATGGAATGTTGAAATGCCAAGAATGTGCGAAACTGAAGTTGCCTTTTGGAAGGTGGGAAGCTGACTTTCCTGAAATGGGGATGGCAACAATCCGCGTGCCGCGTGTCACCCTGAATGGCATGCCCAAGTGTGGCTTTGTTCTGGGCAATTCCCAAACACGACATTGCAGTTGGACATTTCATTCGAGCATCGGTTGTTGAATCTTGGTTGTTGCCCCCAACTATAACACCATACCCCTTGAGATAGGGACATCCTTTGGGGAAGGAGCAGGTATTTGCAGAAAGCCTTCCGAATATGTCAAGCTGATGCCAGCCTCCAATCATGAAAAAGGGTTGCGTCTTGAGTAACAGCCAGTTTCGTGGACAAAGCCCAAAGCCAAATGATGGTTGTCCAACAGATTGGAGCTCAGCCCTGTAAATGGTCCCGACCTGTTCAAGCACCTCACATGGCAACATCTGGTCAAGTGTCATGGATATGATTTCGTTGGTTACCTCCTTGAATGCGTTTTCATTTACGGAAGAGGTTAAACACATCAATGTTGACTGACTATAGCAATATGTATATGCTTCAAGATCTAACTGTGAACAATCAACATCAACAAAATTTCACGGCAATGGCTGACAAATGAGCACCCAAGGGAACACAGAAACCAAGAGTAGGAAGACAAGCAACAATCAGTTGATTACATTTCAAACCTAGTTGCACCTCATGTCTGAGGTTAAAACTCAAATCGATCCTCTGCCCTGACGATTTGGAAAGTCATGATTATCAACAAATCAAATCAACCAACAACTTCTCTCCTGCAATTTCAGAAGTGATGACCCAACTTGTGCACTGCATCCATCCCAAGTGGTGTGCTGGCATTATGGCGTGCATCCATCCCTGCATCTATGGCCATGTTTCCTAGGGCAACCGCCACCGTGGGGCCCGGGATGGCCATCCCCAAAAACCACCGTCCTCCTGTTCCGGCGCGTAGACTTTGAAGTGTCCGAAGTTGCCCGTCATGGGCCTCGATCCACAGAAACGTTACAGTGGTCAGATCCATGGTTGATGGCGGATCACCCTATCCAGGGGAAATCTAAGCCTGTTAGATAATGGATGATCCATGGATATATGGATGATCCATGGATATATGGAGGATCGCGGATCACCAGTTGTTAATCACCCTATCCAGGGGAAACTAAATCATTAGTTGATGAACAGGTTATTGATCATCCATTATCCTTGTTTTGGGCAGCAAACATTGATCCCAACGTAGCTCGCTCATAGGGGAAACACTATCGATGAGATGTAGCTGATCGGACACGATCATTGGTGCATAGCTGCATAGTTTAGAAGGGTGAATTTGACGTTTGACAATGGTTGGTAATAGTGATCACAGTGATCACAAGCAACAAACAAACCAATCCCGTTTGGTGGTTGAACCCATCACTATTGAAAAATGCCGGTCAAATTCATAGAGGCATCGTCCCAGGAATTGTAGCAGGTACCCCACCAACCACAGAGTACCATGATCCAAACAAGAGCAAACATACCATCTTCAACTGCTGTGGTGTTTGAATGCGCTTCTGGCCACACTTTATGGCTAGTTCTGGCTTGTTTGTGCTACTTGTGATGTAAACATATACATCATAACATCCTGGATGAACCGCCCAACATCCCTGAATCAAAGCACCATACCCGGACGCCCTTCCATGCTCTAAGGTTCTGACCCTTGCCCACCAACCTGCCAGAACAACCACTGCAAGCACTCGCACCGGTGCCTGGCAGTGGCATTTCAGCCAGATATCCATCCCACTGTAGGAAGTACGGCTGAGGGGACCCCAACTTTGATCAATGGCGGTGGGGAGCTTGAAGGGAAGATTCATGATCTGTTTGGTGGTTGAACCACTTTGAAACTTTCAGTCAACCAACCCACTATATATCCCTGTTGTTGACCACTATCCCCTTTAAAAAAAGAAGCATCAACAACCAGTGATGATTCATGATTTTCCCTGAACAGTTCATTGCAGAACTGATGCCGCAGATTGCTACCAGCCAGCTGCACATTCCTGCATCGCTTGTTTGTTGGACACTTCCACTAACCATCGCGGTCTGAAAACATCCACTGACCAGAATGATTAATGAATGTTACTGACTTAATTTCATCAAAAGCCTTCAGTGAAAAAAACAATTCCAATTTAACGAGATCCGTCAAACAGAAATGACATGCCACCTGGCATCGCTTGGAATAAAGCGTTGGTACTTCTCCGCCAAGTAGAGCATAATGGCCCCACTTTCCTGGTGCAAGGAAGCAAAATGCCAGTGACTTGGGGGTACACATTTTTTGTTTGGACAAACCCATTTGGGCGTTTCTCAGAATAGGTACCCCAAAATCATCCAGTTTATATATTGACTTTTTACATCATTAAACCAACCATAGCTTTGGGGTTCCCAAACTGGCTTCACAACCCCCTATAAGTTTCTTTTCTAAAACCCTCATTAGTAATAGACCAACCATAGCTTTGGCTGTACACCTTTCCGGACACACCAACCATTATACTTGGTATATCCGTAATATTGGCTTTTATCTCCTTGTGCAGAACCATTTTTAACTATCAATAAACCAACCATAACTTTGGGGTTACCCCGGTCACTGGCTCAAGAAACCACCATATGTCAACAACAAAATGAACGGCTTCTGAAGGTACAGAGCTCATTTTGTTGGGAGCCTGTTGCTCGACAAAGTTCGGGCAAAGGTGAAGCAGCATCAAGTGATCACGTCCGTCCAATCATAATGTTTATTTGTAGTTACTTAATCAAACATGGCTCAAAATAGTTGATAGTTATTGAATGGCTAAGTTAGTATAGTGATCACCTCCATGTAATGATTGAAACAATATGTGAAGCTCAACATGAAGGATCCTTAATTCATATCTAGATTTATCCCAATGGTTGACTTAAACTAAATATAGCTGAAACATGTTGATTCCACCTCTTGGGATGAACAATGGATGAATAATCCATTGTTCTATATTATTATCTAATATTCACTCATATTCTCTACATATGATCACTATGACCACTATCATCACTATGACCACTATCATCACCATCATCACTTAAACCATCGCTGGAGCCACCGCTCGTGGCTGTGCCATCCTCAGCTGAGCGGCCATGATGGCCAACGGCTGGCCGTTGGGACCCCGATGGTCGATCAAAGCCTCAGCCCCGAGGGAGATGGGGTGATGATTAACGTGGAGGGTGGCACCCCGGTAACAAACATACCACGTATAACGAAAATGATGATCGTGATAATGTTGATGATGATGATATCAAAGTGATCATGATGCCATCATGGTGATATCATCGTGATCAGATGATATAAATCATGAGATCATAGTGATATCATCATGATGTAAGTAACGAAACAAGTGATGAGTCTATTTGGGGAACATATGCTCTTGATATGTATAAAAACGGGTTTGATCGTTTATCGTGGGTCGCAAAACCAGAATCATGGAGTAGATATATAATATAAATATAAAAACATTTACATATATCTGGACATATTTTCAAATATATAAACATATAAATAGAAATTATGCATATACTTATATATATGTAAAGATATCAATGTATATGGATATATCATCTCGTTTCCTTGTGGACACTTAGAATCATGGGTGAATATGATACCGTGATACCCAAAAAATACTCATAAAATAGGGAGCTTCGAAGCCAGTCTGGATCCATCTTTTTTGACATGGCAAGACTCCGCTGGTTGAGGATCGTAGCGAGTACCTATCCTGCCCCTACGCATCGATTGCGGATGCGTTTCACATTAATTAAGTGTGACATGTAGCAAACTCATTGGACACCCATGGCATTGGAAGGCGGTTAACACATTCAAAGCAAATGTAGAAAGTACTAAACAGTTCAGTGGGATTGTTGCATTAGGGATGGAAAGTTTGGATCTTAAGCAACAACTTGAGGGTTTTTCAATTCGAAACCGGTGATGTACCAAAACAGAAATGTGCTTTGATTAGGAAAGATCCAAACATGTTGTTAACATCTTTGAACATATTGGGATGGTAAGTGGACTGAGTCCTGTAATAATATATACATCGTGTCAAATGCGACTGAAGAGACCAAATCCCGTGAAGCTCGGCCATCGTGGATGCAATGAGCAAATATTGGATGATGATGATGATGATGATGATAATGATGATGATGATGATGAGGATGATGATGATGATGATGATGATGATGATGATGATGATGATGATGATGATGATGATGATGACGATGACGATGATGCTGATGATGATGATGATGATGATGATGATGATGATGATGATGAATGGTCTCTAGACCTGGGAGAACAATACATACAGTGAATCAAATGTTTTCAGCCATGTCTTTACGTGCTTTTTTTTCTCATAGTGGCCCCCACGTATACTATCATATATATATATATATATATAAATCATATATGCCCATAATGTCGGGTTGCCCCAATCAAACATAAGAACTTACAACCCAAGCACAAGCGTTTTCTGAGCATCCCTCACTGGGATCTTGGAGTTGGGATTTGCACCTTGCGGAGTCGTCACACTGAACGTTTGGCTGAGCTGAATTGCAGCCCATGAACAAATGGGGGTTTCTCAAAATAGGGGAGCCCCCAAAATGGCTGGTTTATTGCTGTACTGTAAATGGTTTAGAAAGGATGATTTAGGGGTACCCCTATTTTGAGAAACCACCAAATGCTCTCACTACTTGGGGTCCTGGTCCCAGAGATTCTTTGTTCCTGGAAACGCGCAGCAACAGCGACAACCAACCAACCACCTGTTGGTTCCAAAGAAGCCAAAAGTGTCGCAGCTTAAGTGCAGTGACATCTGAGCCAACGATCTGAGGATCAAATCTATTTGAACATGGGACAGTCATAGAATCTAGGCTGACAACAGGCATTGCGAAGGGAACCTACAACCATCATTGTTGGACATTAATCCTTCTTGATTTCAACCAATAGTTGCCAGTTCTATCATGAACCATCATGTCATTTGTAGTTGGTTATTTACCATGAACTGACCATGTTCAACCATTCATCAACATTCATCAACCATTATTGTTGATCATTATCCCTACCATCATTATCAACCATTACATAATGTGATGGTTGTTATCAGCCATGCGTGTTGATAATTATCTGCATTATTAACTTGTTGATCACTATCCCTACTATTAATTAAGCAATATCAACCATTAAAGCACACACATTTTTTACTCAACAACTTCAGGTATCCAGCTGAGGATCGAACCAACAAAGCCACTGCTGAATTGCTCACCAGCACCTCGGGGGGAGACACGTGCCATCGGTGCCAGGGTGCTCGCCAGCGTTCACGGGTTTGGCAGGTAGAAAATGATGGTTTCTGGGTAAGGGCAGCCACACAGCAATCCATGGGCTTCAGAAGCCAAGGTTTGTAGCCCTGGCTACTTGCACCTTGGGTCCCGCAGTTGAATTTGGACTGCTGAGTGGGCAAATCAGGATACAGCTGATATGTTCAGGAACAGAGATAATGCACCTGGATTTCATTTGAGTGCCCAATCTGTGGGAAAAAAACAGTGGCACTTCTTTCCATCACGTCTGGTGCAGAATTGGGTATCTGTATTGATATAGGTAGAAAAGAAAAGTACCAAAACTGGAATGGTCCTTGATCAAAATCCCTCCCAAACTCTGCAGTGATTGCCTTCGGTGTGTGACAACAAGGAAACAAACAAATGATCTGACACCCTGCCATATACTATTTTGGTTCAGTGGATGAGCTCTAAAGCAGTCCATGAAATCCTGGAAAAAGTCTGGGATAACCTATTTCCGTCATGCCACCTGTTTGATTACAGTATTTCTGGCTGGTAAGCTCCAAAGTAATCAATGATCTTTGAGCATTGATCGTGTTAATCCACTGTCATTCAAAATATGCATCAATAAATTCAGCCGTCATTGGCCATCACTAACCATCAGTATGCCGCAGCATGCCTCTCATTAAGCATCCAAAACTATCACCAACCATCAGGAATCAATGGTGATGAAGCCATCAATACCATGTGACGACCCATTAATGACTATCGTTATATCATCATAGTCACAATCATTGGCCATCACTAACCATCATTATGCCGTTTTTCGGGACGTCTCACACGAACACTCCATGTACCCTTCCCAGCCCTACGTATCCATCTCAACGAAAACAATATTAAAATAAAAATAAAAACATGTCTGAGATGCAACCTTGTGTTGAGCTAGAGCGTTTGTGTTGAGCTAGAGCGTTTGTGTTGAGCTAGAGCGTTTTCTTTGAGCCAGCACGTTGGAATCCAGCGTATGCGCGAAAACCATTTGGTCGCGACACGCGGTCATAGCGTTGCCTCAAAAGAACTTGCAACCAACATCTTCAACTCCTCCAAATACTTAGAAACTTTCAGGAAATCCTTGGTTCAGTCCATCCCCTGTAGATCGATACTTGGAAGCCTGGAATTGATACCCGCAATCCTGAGATGGATACATCTCCTGAGATGGTACGCAAATCTGAAAGTATGTGCATAAAGCTTCCTGACTAACAGTCAGCGACTAGCCACTACCAACCATCACTAACAATCACATGATTCAATGATGTTAGTTGCGGATGGTTGATGATCCTGATAAAAAGGTCTCACTCGATGTGGGTAAATCATTAACCAATCCACCATTTATATCTGGCTTCCAAAGGTTTTCATTGAACAGATGTGATTGTCCATCGCTATGTAATGCTATGTAAGTTTACCAAAGGGCAACCATTGCCAACCATCACTAAGAATCCATAACCATCATAAATCACATGGTCGACCCACATGAACAAGCACTCGAGTGCATATCACCGAGCAGCCAATATTCACCACGTGGGCATCGTATGCCGCTCCCAGCTCCTGAACGAGGGAGGTAGTTGGGCATCTGCGAGACCGCATCCATCTTTCTCGGGCTACGATGCTGCATATACTGCGCATATGTATATATATATATATATATGATAGGTATGTGTGTATGATATGTGCGATATGTTGATATCACCATATGTATAAACTTTTTATTGGAGTATATACTGAGAAATACGTGCGTGGAATTGTTTTGATACACCTGATGACGATGGTTTTGGTCAAGTTGACATGATGTTGACATGTTGAGACTATGTAGATGCATCGTGATGTGACTGATGATTCACGGGAAGCTACTGAATCGTATCTAATGTGAAATGAGACAGTCACAACTTCAAATAATGGTACAAGTGGACGAATGTGCCAAAGGATACTGTAGATGAATGGAAACACGCGTGCAAATACTCCTCCGGCCAAAACTCTGTGTACACAACGCAAGATTTGCGGCTCCAGTAATCAGTATTAATACTGACAGCATAGCAATGACAATAACCAAAATAACAATAATCATGAAAAACAATATATTGTACACGTACCCTGGCGTGAGGACAATGACTCAACCAAACGCAGGTCAACTGGAGCATTCAAGGCGAATGCAATTGGATTCTTAAGATAGGGGTCAGGTATACCCTGTTATACATCTACATCAAATAGCTGGTGATTTATCCCAAATATGAGTGTTTCTCATACTGGAGGGTACCCCAAATCATCCCCCAAGAATGTGTTTTAGATGATCAATCAATCAGTGTTTGTTTTTGGGTCCCGCAATTTAAGAAACACCCATGTGGTCAAAGCACTGCCAAGAACCATTTCCCAACCAGTACACATGTACGAGTAATTAATAATATCAGCCTTGACATGCCTTGACCATTTACCATTCACAACCATTATCGAGTAGGAAACCATTTGCCGACCACTTATCAAGATTTATCAACCATGTAGTCACTTCATTTACAGTAATGACCGCTATAAACTAGCGATGCTGATCAAGTCTGTGCGCCTAGGTACCCAACTCAAGGCCAGGCGCTTGCAGGATGACACTCGGACCAAAGCCCGGCTTTTGAAAGGATCCAAGTTAAGATCTGGGCACAGAATGGGAAAATGCACAAGTCAAGTCTAAGAGTATACCAATTATGATTCATTATTCATAGTAATGTTTTCTTTGCAAACCGTTTTTCTGGAGTTGTTCATGGTTTTCCCGTCCCAGTATTTTGGAATAACCCCACTGATTGTGATGTAACAAACATGCTTTGTCACATCTGTGAACTCCTGTACCACACCCCAAACGGCAATGATATGGCTACGGGTCAGTTCACCCTTAGTCCCCTGGTTCCCCATCATTAACCATTGTTTCCGTATGAAATTGTTGGTATTATCCCTAGAAAATTGGTTGATTAATGGCTTGACCCATAGCCGTATATAGCTAGTATATCCACTACTATTGTTGGTTATCATCCCTATCATTAACCATTAACCAGCTAGTTAACCATTGGTTGGCTGGTTAATATTGACCCATAGCCATATATCCACTATCAACCATGGTTAACCCTCGAAAATCCCTTGGTTAATATCAGCCCGTCCAGATCGCGAAAAAATACGGCCGCCATCTGGGTCCAGCCTCCAAGAGGATGCCCACCTTCCAACCGTTCGGCGTGGCCAGGGAGTAGAGCCTCAGCGAAGCCATCACTCTGTGCGCTGGAGCGTGGAGGTGCTGCTGAGGTTAGAAGTAAGATATAACCATGCTTATGAACCCTTGAATATAGCTATATATTATATGTTTTTCATATATATTTAAATATATATATATATATCTATTAAACATATTATATACATATATGACATTGTATATAATTAACTTACATTCTATATAATGCAACACTTATAGCTGCAATTAACATGGCTCCTCTAGAAAAGAATCATACAGGATCTATAATTTAGATTAAAATCCCCGAACTATGGTCAATTACCAGTCACTCATTTGGGTGCACATCCAAGTAGAGAGGCGTGGATGTGCCCTTGACCTTAAACTGCAAATGCTGGATCCATATCAACAAACCACCCCCAGTTTACCTTGAACAGCTGATGATCTAAGATTAAAGTGTGCAAGTTCCTGGCAACGTGTCCCAGAAATGGCGCAGCGCTTTTCCTGACTCGCCAAGGGCGGCATGTCTTGGACAGGCCGCCACGGACGGAGCCACTCGCCGGGGCCAACGAAGTCGCAAAACGGCATGATCGAGGAAACATACCCAACAACAACTGACCAACAAGAAATGAACATCCAAACTTTGTTAGCATTTAAACTATAGTTTCTATGGCGGAAACATGATGTGAAGCGATACAGGGTATTAGTATGATATTGATCTACATTTCTAAATCTAGAAAGCATATGGCATATGCTGTTTCTTCTGCTTGCTGTCCCTGTCTGACATGCAGTTCCCCTTGCTCGCCTCCCTCTTGAACACTCGAGAGACGCTGAAACATCTTCGGGGAGGCCACTTTCCCCGTAACGAGTTCAAGTTCTCAGCTATAACAACTGGCTCGTTCACCACAGGCTTTGCAAATCAGTAGGTTCCGACCTGAAAATAAAGTTCGCGTGGCTGGGCAAGTGACCACAAAATGCTGCTTCAATTCCGCAACAAAAATCAAAGTGGGCTAGGTGGAATGTGTTGCAGGAATCGACATGCATCAAAGTATCCTGGAAAAGTATGATGTTACCATCTGGCGCATTTGCCAATCTGAAATAGTTATATACACCAATTCTTTGGTAGTTTCGGATTCATTTTGTCACACATCCTTCGTGTTCATGTCACCTCATAGTCTTGCCTCATCAATTGGTTCATTTAGCGCGATTGATTCTCATAGCAATCGGAGTAGAACTGCAATATGATGGAAGGCATGTTCATCTGCCTTGGAACCGCTAACTACCTCCTGAGCACGGTAATGGTGGGCTTTTGATTATCTTGGTCAGTCAACTCCAAGATCATCCACTGAGAAGGTATTCATTCAATTTTGCTCTTCAATTACCTATTGACAATGATCATATCAATGAAAAAATATTCTGATTGACTTCAACGAAGCAATTCTGAACTCAAACTGTAACTAGCCAAAGCCACTTAACTCACCATTTCTAAACCCATCAGCTCATCTTAGGGTGACCAGGGTCTCACAACCACCATGGAGGCCACCCCTGCGCCCTCCAGCTGGCTGCCACTGGCCTGCCGGATCTCCGTGGCAGTGGGGACATTGGCACCTCAGCCAAGCGGCAGTTGGCGGTTCGTCTCTTGCATCTGATGATAAAATGTTACAAGGCCACAGAATGCTGTCAACATACATAACTATTGAATGACTTATATGATCTATTTCAACTATATCATATCTAAACTAAGCATGTACGTAACGGATTGAAATTGTATGAACTAACATATGCAAACGACATCATCTAAACTATACACAAACTACATCAAAGTTTGAGAAACCTCATGGAAGCTTCTTGGTGAATCGTGGTGAGTGCAGGTGAGCTTTCGCCCAGCTGGCGCCAGGGCACGCTTGCTGACACCACTGGCAGGGCTGCTTGACTTTGCCACAGCTTTGACAGCCGGCGGCCAGGCCCACACCATGACACTCCACACAGGAGCAGGGGCCTGCGCGTGCCAACGCCGCTGGATGAAGGACCTGTGGAGATGGTGGTTTCGACCTAGCCAGGAACTGGGGACCCCCATCACATTGGATGGTTTGTTACTTTAAATGGTTAATAAACTGGATGATTCATAACTGGGGGTGCCCGTGGGTTGATATCTCCAGAATGAGTTGAGACACCAGAAATCAATGGAACTTCTAGATGGAGTCTTGAAGCTATTGGGTCATCAAACCTTTTCGGACTGATGCGTTGAGACAGTTAATTGATATCTATAGAATCTTGAAATTTGACAAAAAATCAATCACATGCCAGCAGGAACTATTATGGGCTTTGGTTGGGGAGATTCACTGTTTCTTGAATCTTATGGCCCAGAGCCAGTTCGTCCATCGCCATATGCCAAAAGCCGGTTTCAAATCAAACATTCTAAGGCACAAGAAACAATTTTCGGGGCCCAAATTTAATCTACAGATATCACGATGCCAGTCCTGAGACCAACCCCAACCAACAATGTTGAAGAATATCGAAGTGGCATAGTCTGACTCCAACTATCTAGGTCAGTCCGAATCGTCCCTAGTTCTGTCTGGAATTCCAGCTGAGGCCTCCATCTTTCACATATGGGTGCACTACATTTGTAACATTGTAACTGTATATAAATGTGTATATATATATATATGTGTGTATATATATATATATGTGTGTATATATATATATATATATATGTCTTGGAATTTATGTCTTGGAGCTTGATGTGTCTTAATGGAACTCATCTGCTAAAAGATACAAATATGAGGAGCCCCATGAGTTTGGTACCCCTCTTCCCAAGTGCCACGAGCACCTTCACATTGGTAGCAATACCTCGCATAGTACAACGTCGCAGAGTCCCCATCCTCAGCTCCAGCAGTGCAATCTGCCGCAGAGAGCACGACAATTTCAGATAGAGAGGGGAGGTCGCTAGATCGCTGGAATTATTTACAGTATATGATACGAAGACCTTTGACCGACCCTTGACCGACCCAACTAGATCGTCTGTGACAGTTGAAGGATTTACGCTATCAACACATCCCACGGAGGTGTCACACTCTACGCAATACTGGGAGATTACTGGGACTGCTCTGAAGCTAAGTCCGCACAAAAGATTTAGAATAAATGTGGAAACATTGCACCCCAGCCATCCCCAGCCATTGTCTCTTGTTGAGGCTTGAACATTCAAGACATTATCTTAAATTGCTATCATCATTGGGCTATCAATCATGCCATCATCAGTTGTTCACGATCCTGTCTTTGCCATCCAGGATTAGTCTGTATAAATGGTGATGAATCTATCCTTACTGGGCTTTGATTTAGTATGTATACATATAGATAGTTTTTGTCACGGAATTCCTTGCAATCGGATAGTCTTCTCCTGAGTTTCAACCGCCGCGCAGAAACAACAGCAGCGGTGCGAACAAAAGGTATGAACATCAACTGCAACTGTTGATTACCGATGGTTACTGGCTAAACTTCAGTGATAGGAGATAGTTAAATACTATGTGATACTAAAGTAATTAGGCCCAACAACAGCCATAATCATTTCAACTATGCTGTCAGTCAGAGTGGATGCCCGTGCGATTGGTGACGACTGTGATGATAGATGATCCCTTGAAAAGAAAAATGGCATCCTGCTTTGAAACAATCAACCCGCAGCAGGTTTTGGCCAGCCATGGCCGGCCAATGCTGAAGCAGGAGTCGAAGCTATCCTCTGGCAAACTAACCTGGAAGCTTAACATCACAATTTTCATAGATCAAAACCCTTATAAATCGGGGATTTTCTACGCGACCAGGTCAGTTTGCCAGAGTGGTCAATGCTGCCGGGAGTCCAAGATCCCCAAGTAAAAAAGGCTGAAGGAATCCACTGAAGCCTCCGAAGTCCAAGACAGTTCAGGGCGATTCCAAACCAACTTCTGGTCTCGCACCAAAGGTCCTCCAGAGCCTTGGAGCGAAGGATGGTGATGACTGGTTGGTGGTTGAACCGCCCCTATGAAAAACATTTGTCAACCAATCATTTGTTAATAATTGATTACTACAATAGGGAAAATAACAAATCTTCGGAACCACCAAACAGGATTATAGTCAAAGTGCAGCAATTTCTGGTGGAAGCCAAGAGTCTGGTCCCTAATGTTCAGCTATGTTCACGGAAACTGCTGATCTTGTGGTGGAGATGATTGGTATTGAAACCCCACCCCTATGTGAATTATGAAGCCAGAAAACTTGCCGAACCTCAGGTGCAGCCAGCACCAGTGGTAATGGTACGCCAGCTGGATGACCCCCCAGCTCTACAACTGAGCTCGGGATATGGGCGGCTCTCAAGGTCGCGGATCTACCCTGGTAGCTGGTGCTGACGGTTCAGGCTACCATGGCGATAGGACGTATCCACAAGGTCTGCTCGTTAGTGAACATGATCCAGTTATTTTTGGATTACTCGCCCTGGTATGTCACCCCTTTGGGGCCCGTGCATTCGCTGTCAGAATGAGTCCCAAGCCGCCAACGTCAACAGCTGTGTGCTGGGTACATCACTGGTGTTGCTGGGAAACCCGCCATCTCCCAGCTTCGCTATTTGGTCTGAGGAGCGGCAGATGTACTGCTTCAAGTGCAAAGGGCTCTCATCCAACGAACAAGTTACCTTGCGGAAGACAAAGGAAATGAGCGTTTTGAATCTGAGTGACTGCAGATTCACGAGTGATGTCATGAGGATTTTGACCTGCCAGCAGTATTCAAATTGGTGAAACTACCTCAAGTCAGCCATGAAGTGGTGTTAAGGATCTGACAAACATTCATGAAAAATGCTCAACCATGTCATGGGAACCTACCATTCAATAACCAACAACACATCTATACTTAGAAGCACTCAACATATATATATATATATATGTGTAAATTAGGGTAACGGGAGATCCATATTGATCCATGATGATCGATGCTAAAGAAAACCATTCCCAATCTCATCAGCTCAGCTGCTGACAAACTGGGTACCACGATCTTCCAGGATTGGCAGCCCAGTTCCAGTGGAGCAGTGGCAACGGGGAGTTTGTGGCAACTCAACTGATCCCTCAGCTTCGGTGGTTGTCCCTGCCGCCCATAAGATATGGAGGTTTCTTGAAATAAGAAACCCCAAAAATGGTTAAGTTTATTAATGTGAATGGTTTAATAGGAGATGGTTCGGGGGTAACTCTATTTTGAGAACACCTAGATACATTGGTATGGATACTGGTGTGCACCAAAAATCTGATTTCACCAGTGGAAAATTACCATCTTCTGATACTATCTGAGATACTTGGGAGGGTAGCAGCATCAATCAACGGCTTAGTTCATGTTATTGTAGGAATGCAGGCTGAGGATTCATGATTGTTCCCGACCGAGAGCAACTAGATTCATGGCATCGTGGATTATCGTGAACCAACATCCCATCCCAAGGTACTAGGAATGCAACTAGAATTTTACCAGTCTGGAATTCTGTCAGCCAATATTGGGGAGAACAAAAAATGTTACTGTAAAAACCACCAACCAGAAACCTTGATCCTTAGCACAATGGGGCCCCAGTGCGGCCCAAGTACATGAAACGCTGCTCCACTCAGGGTCTGGATTTCAACAGTGACCAACTTCTTTCCAGGACAGGCCGTTGCACCCGCGACATCTCTCGGATTCAGCATCCTGATGGCAGAACAAAATGTAGTTGCTTAGCTGGTGAAAGACACAGGAGCGGCAAATCCCTGGGTGCCACATTGGCAAAAGATCATTACAGAATAACAAAAACTACACATTATAGAGATTTGCTGATCGATGGTAAACCTGCTGGATGAACCATGTTGTAGCACAAAATTAATCATAATCATACAATATATATGTATATAAAAAACATAAATAAATAAATACATGAATAAATAAATAATTAAATATATAGATATATGTAAATAATATATATATATATACATAATCAATCATATATATCATATCGGCATAGTATTGTTAAGAGTTCCAGCTCTTTGGGGGATTTTCAGTTCATTCCACCTTGGCAGCAAAACGAAGAAAACGTCATAAACATAGAGTCATCAAAACTCTGCCGAAAGGAATCAAAATCCCTTGCTTGAACTGCAATAGGCCCGGCTTCTTTCCCCTTATTTGAGCCCGTGGCCTTTATAATAGTTTGGTCTGAAGCAGTTAAACACGAACGTTATTAGGGGGCGTTGTGATACGATAACAACTTCTATGATACGATGACAACTTCTACATACTTCTACCATACGATGACAACCCTCTATGATACGATGACAACTTCTGCCAACAGTGGCCAGTGTAGTAATAGCCTACAAAACACAGGATCTTTAAAGCCCAATCGTTCCAAAACACTGTAAAACCTCCTCAAGATACTATATCCTATTAATATATATATATATATATGTATATCTATATATTAAACAGAGGCAGAGAGAGAAACTTGTTTGGTTTTGTATGCGAAGTACCTCATAGTGTCAGACAGCAGAGTTCCTGTTCATCGCTAAGGCATGTCATCACTGAGTCATCACTGAGAAATTTTCACCATGGCCCTGAAGGGATCGCAAAGGCATCTTGCCCACCCCTCGGAAGTCATTGGTTTCCCATCAATAAGGAATAAAGAATTATGTTTTCCGCGGTCTTGGGAGCACCATCATTTCTGGATACCCCCGTACGGGACATCATAGGAACATAAATCATCACTCTGTGGACGCTTGATCTACTTCAGCGTGTCAACCACTGTTGGCCTCAAATCTCTTGGGTTGGTTGCCACATCCCAAAAATATGCTCCTCAATGAGAAGCCATCATCCCTAGGTACAGTGTGAAACAAGACAAACGCTTCAGAAACCACCAACCAAATGATGATATGGGTAGGCTTCATCCAGTCACCTGATAGGGTCAACCAGCGACTAGGTTGGTCATTATTCCCCCCATAATAAGTTAACCACTATGAAACCATAGTTGATTAACCACTATCAACCACCAACCATCTGGTTGGTAGTTTCAACCCCTTTGAAAACCATGAGTCAACCAACCAAGCATTTGGTACAGTAGTACTAAGAAAAAAATGCTAGAAACCGCCAACCAGCAGTTGTTTAATAACCATTATTGTTGGCTATTATCACCTGCTAACCACTATCAACCACTATAATCCCCTAAAAAACATATCAATGAAACCACCGACAAGTCAATCAGTCAACCAGTCAACCAGTCACATCCCCTATAAAAGTAGTCATAGGGCTCATAGCCATCTAGTGTTCATCACCATGAGGGTCCCAGGGAAGCCCAAGCGTCACCGCCCCGTGCTGCCCCGCTGCTTCAGGTGCTCCATCTTCTGACGATCCGCGTCCAAGACCTCCTGTTGCAGTTGCTGCCTTGATCTGCGCGGGAGGTCTCGGTTGAAGGTGTTGTTGGTTGGTTGGTTGGTTGGTTGGTTGGTTGGTTGGTTGGTTGGTTGGTTGGTTGGTTGGTTGGTTGGTTGGTTCCTTGGTTGGCTGATAATGGTAGATTTGTTGCAAATGTCTGCATGTGCCCCATTTCCTCATACTCCAAAGACGCGTAAATCCCACATCATGCATCAAGTATATGTATCCTCAAACAAGGCAGGAGATTGCAGTAGATTACGTGTGTACGCACACGCACATTATTATTACTATTATTATTGTCATTATCATTACTACTATTATTTTTATTGTTGTTGGTAGTATTATTGTTATTATTGTTGTTGGTACTATTATCATTATTGTTATCATTATTGTTATTATCATTATTATTTTTGTGATTGTTACTATTGTTATTGTTATAACTATTATTATTGTCACTATTATCACTATTATTTGTTTTTTATCATTATGATTGTTATTATTATTACTATTATTACCATTAATCTTTTATTATTATCACTATTATTATCATCATTATTTGTTTTGTTCTTACACTGTTATCATTGGTATTGTTCTTACTATATCTATATGTGTGTATCTACGTATGCGTGGATACTGCCGTGCCCGTCCACACGGAGAAAACCACGGATGTTGATCAATATGAGATCTTGCAGGCGACATGTTTCATCGCTGGCCATGCCGTATCTCAAGGCAGGAACAGGTCGGTTTCTTAGAATAGGGAACCCCCAAAAATGGATGGTTTATTATGGTTTATCAATGTTTATTACTATAAATGGTTACTATTAGATGATTTGGGGGGTCCCCTATTTTGAGAAAGACCCAACATGTTTCATGGTAACTTCTTTCCTATAAGACAGGTCGAAAATATACAGCTACATCTCCCTCCTATCCACCTAAAACCAGAGAGCTAGTTCAGGGCCCCTTGATCAGAACTGAGCTTCACTCTTTTTTCACTCAGCATTGAGCAAAAAGTGTTGTGCGATAGAGATAGATGGACGGATTAATTGTGAACATATTTATGGAACTGAACATTGGGAAATCCAAACGGTAAAACGCGAACATGAATCTGCAAGCAAAAATACCGATCAACAACAAGATCATCGGTCTAACCGTCTAACCAAATCCTGAAAGACTGTGCATTTTTTCTGGGAAAAAACTACGGGAACACCATGGCAAAACGCCATGACAAAACGCCATGGCAAAACGCCATGGCAATGGCCATCTTAGTGGCACGTTGAGGTGATCCCATGACCTTCCCAGGGGTCTTGGTGCAGCTACGTGGCAACTGTGCCTCCAGCGCGGCCAAGGCAACGTCGATGGCTTCAGCAGTGCCCTCCTCATGGATCAGGGCCAAATGAGCGCGTTGAAGGAAGGACTGCAGCTCTGACCTCGGCGTTCTGTGGCGAAGAATGATGAATTGATGGTTAGAACCATGAGTGGTTGATAGTGATGGTTGGTTAGTGAATGATGGCTGGGATGGTTGGTGAATGGTTGAGGATGATGGCTAAGAATTAATGATTAGTGATGGTTGGAACCATGAATGGTGGATGGTTAGTTGATGATTCTAACTTGGAACCATGATGAGCGGTTGATGGTTAGTGAATTGGTAGTGAATGGTTCAATGATGGATGGAAAATGATTTAGTGATGGTTTGCGGATGGTTAGTTGATAGTTGATGGTTAGCGAATAGTTGATTGATGATTAGAACCATGAGTTGAGTGGTGATAGTTGGCTGATGGTTAGTTGATGGTTCGTTAATGGGTAGCTGATGGTTGATGGTTTGTGAATGGTTTTGTGATGGTCAGTGAATGGTTAGGTGATGGTTAGTGAATGATGAATGGATGGTGAGTGAACGGTTGATGGCTAAAAAGGTTTGTGATGGGGAATAGCGGTTGAAAGTGATGAATAGTTGTTGTTATCACACACATTCACACAATAACAAGAACAATACAAATGGTGGATGATGAATCATTCTTCGCTGAAACTGGTTCCTGATGGTTATATAATGATTAATGAACAACTGGAATGTGGTTGATGTGTCCAGCTAGCCATGAGATACCAACATGAATGACACCACCCACGTAACAGATTAAAGCCCCCACTGGGCCACCACGCCACGCATGGAATTACATTTAAGGCCTGACCAAAAAAGGCACTGATTTGCATCAAACGTGGAAAAGAAGCTGGATCAACCATGGAAAAGAAGCTGGTTCTTGAGTAGGAAATTCACACGAAACTAAGGTACAGGTATATCAATTGTCAAACCAAATATCATATATTGTTTTACAGAGATTGATGTACGTTCCAAACAGGTATAGCCTTATCAATGGATTCAAAGTCTCTTTCACCTGTCATTGAGTGTCACCAAACTGCACCAAATTCCAAAACATTGCGATGCCATGTGCTAATTAAAGATAGCCAGCCGCCAGCCCAGGTCCTGGAAAACAATTACACTCATTTGGTGGCGTCTGAGAATAGGCCACCCCCCGTTCACATCGACTATTGACCATCTATAACATAGCAATAAACCATCCATAACTTTGGAGTCCCCCATGGCTTGAGAAACCCTCATTTGAACAAATCATGCAGTTTGTTCCGTCTACTGTAACATGATCTTTGCTTGACAATGTCCTTGGTGCTACCTATGGGTGCATACCAACCAGCTGGATCGGTGAACAAAAAGATACCTGGTGACCCATGGATTGTGAAAATCAACCAGTCGCAAGAACAACAAAGACAACAAAAGGACAGGTAAACGACAAGTGGCTGTGGGTCAAAACCCCGTACCCCTGGTTCCCCCATCATTAACTATTGTTTCCCCTATTATTGTTGGTCCCTGGGTCATTAACTATTGTTTCCCCTGTTATTGTTGGACATTAACCCCTATATATTGGTTGGTTAACTGCTTGACCCAACTCGCCAAGTGGGATTGTGCCGCTCGCCATAATGGCATCCCCAGTCCACCAGCCTGCTTTCCACCCAGAAATGCGGGCGCATTTGTTGGTGGGACTCATTGGTTACCCGTCATGGCTTGGCACATAACCAGTATTTGGGTACCCCCAAATCATCCAATGTTAACCATTTACGGCAATGTTAACCATATCCATTGGCTTTAGCTGGAAATAAACTTAGACAGGTGAACTTCCCAATTTATCCAGAATCTACAATCCTTCTATAGTAATGAGCCAGCCATTGATTCATATTGATTCACATTGATTCACAGGTGAACTCCCCAAGTTTCTCCATCGAACCGACGCTTCGAGCCACAGCCAGGTGCCATCGGACTCGTCATCCAAGGTGCAGCTCGCCTAGCACAGCTGGGACAGGTTAATAGCCATGATGGTTAATGGCTACCCAGGATTAATAAACCCCTGGTTGATTAACTAGGGGGGTTCCCATTTGAATGGAAAACCAAGGCTTATAGGGGATACCCCCAATTAATAAACCTAGGGGTTTGTTAATCCTGGGTTACCATTAATGGGAATCCCAGCTATAGACCTACCATTGCAGAACCACGCAGAACAACCAACCAACTTGGTCAACTAGGGGCTGCTGATACGCTGCTCCGTCGTGGAACTGTGCAATTGCTAGGTGTAGAGGCCACTGCCATGATTTCTTTCCTGTGGGTGGGCTTCGCGGTAACCTTCCCAACCAAATCAACCAACTTTTGTTCTGCTGAACTCTTGCGGCATCCTTCACTGAGTCTGTCCACAAAGGGTGCACCCCCAAAAGTGGCAGTTTCACCAGCAACAGCCGCTATTATTTGATCGTTAACGAGGGTACCACTACTAATCGACAACATCTGCCCACAAAAGGGGGCAGTTCCCCCAGCCCCAGCCGCTATTATTGGATCGTTAACGAGGGTACCACTACTAATCGACAACATCTGCCGACCAAACGGCGTGGAAACTGCCCCCCCTGCCACGGCTGGTCACTCCTGCGGGCCGGTTTTGCCCGCGGCCTTTTCCGGTAGATCCAGGGATAGTTGGAAGCTCCTGGCCTCGCAACAGCTGACCCCCCCGCCTCTCGAAGTCTCGAAATGCAGTAGATCCGAAAGAATTTGCTGCGCGACAAGTTCTCACGCTCCTGTGCAGCTCGAACCCTTCCAAGGCGCGGGACCCCCTGCTGGCCACGGTCATTGGGCTTCACTTTGGTTACCCGGCAGTGAGGCGCAACTTTTAACGAGCTTTTTTTGCAGCGTTTTAATCAGTATTGTGGGTGCAAAGTCATATTCTTCAAAATCGGAAGCAGCGGTCATAAGAGAATCATCAGCTCATGAATCAATGTTCCGATGCCAATTGCTGCACTGTTGTTTTATGCCTACGAAGAGACACGGTGATACTGGTTCCTAGTCGATCAAAATACACGCATGCACTCATCCACATACACACAAATACCAGGTTTCGATGTTTCAATTGGGCATTTGAGAAAGCAGGTCTTGGAAATGTTGGAAATGACTACGGCAGGTTAGTCTCCCGAATAAAATCCACACAAATCAAGCCCTTTGTTTGCATTGACTACATCTCCACTACATAGCTGTTTGTGCTGACATGTCGGCCGATTCCAACTCCAACAGCACAGTGGACCAACCTGCAAACATGGGCAAACACATGAGCCCTGGTGAACACCCTCGTGCCATCCACTTCTAAACCTTTTGACATAGTCCTTCGTGCATTGATGCGCATTGTCATGCTCACATATCAGAAAGTTTCGTGACAACAGGCCCCAAGTTTCAATCAGTTTCATCGTATTCAGCCGGTGCTGAGCACCCAGCAGTTTTACCACAGCTGGTGATCAGCGTCCAAGCTCCTTCCGCTGTTGGTTCACGTCCCTGAGCTCCTTGGCTATATGCAGGAAACATCCGCATGACATATGCTTACGTGTGTTGATATACGGTTCATGATTATTCAATGATAATTTGATATAATTTGCAGTGCTTATTTACTTCAACAAATGTTAAATGCAATGTGAGTTGTATGTTTGAATTAAGTGCGTCCTTGGTTTTTTGTCTGACATTAATGAGCATTTTGGTTGTCTGACATTGTTCTGTCCACCAACGGTTGGTGTACCCCCCAAACTGGCAGTTGTCATTGTTGGTTGGTTAAGGGGTACCACCTATGAACAAACCCACACTGGTTGGTCATTGAACCGTCCCTCTGAAAAATATGCTTGTCAACCAACGAACCCTTTGTGAAAATCTTGGAGAAAACACGTGTAGATCAAACCGTAACCACCAAAGATCACACAAGTCTGCACATTGTGGGTTGCCGTTTCCCAGTCCGATCTGCATCAAGTGCCAACTACAACCTCCGCACGTTTTCTTGTGGTCAAAACGTTGCTGTTGCTGTCGATCAACAACCCTTGATGAACAATCGAATCCAATGACCATCGTTTGATCAACCAGCGGTGAATCACCAATGAAGCATCAATGAACCACCAATCAACCATTAATCACGTGTTAATCAACCGCTACTGTCATCAATCATTGATCAACTACTAACCCGTCAGCAACCATTCAGTAAGAACTAACCATTGATAAACCATTGATCAACCATTAATTACCCATCAAATAAGCATCATTTAAGTGAGGATTTCCCATTATTTTTCTGTTACCACCCTTTGATCCACCCGCTCAAACTGCGGCTGAGCTTCTTTTGTGAGAACCAAGGCACGCTCTACCATGGCGTCAAGGCACTCGCAGTCGTATGCGGTGTGGGGAGAGCCAGCCACAAGTTGACGGTTGATTCTGATGATTTACCAATGGATAAGAATGGTCACTGATGGTTTATTGGTTGATCATGCTGGTGATTCTGCTGAGCGTTGCTGGTTTTGATGGAAATAGCTGGTGCTCGAGGATTATTGCTGACTGCTCGTTGTTGATGTTTGTTGGTCGTTTATCGCAAGGGTCTGACTGTTTACAGTTGGCTATATGACGACCTCCTTGATCTTGGATCAATGGGAGTCCCGAACTGACTCGCTCGAATTCCACATGGCTACTACTTAAAAGTGGCTCGATAAAAAATGGCAACCAGCCACCAGTAATTTCACCACTTCCTAACCAAAATCTAACCAAACAATTTTAATCAAAAACCACTTGCGAAAAAAATCAACCAAGAATCACCAGCCAGTAAGTTCACCAAGTTCTGGCTGCCAGATTGGTTCAATGGTTCACCACTTCCTAATCAAAAACCAAGCGAAACTTCCACCAGTCGCGACTTCGGGGACAGCCCAAGCGGCTTCGGGTCGCGCGGCTTGCAGCTGGCTGAGAATGGATGAGAAGGGTCAATCATACGGGTGGTTAGTGGGTGTGAATGGTTTACAGTCTTCACTGTATGATGAAACAAACATATATCAAAATAGATGGTCAAGAATGATCCATAGTTACTTAAGGCTTAGGGCTAATTAATCATGACACAGTCTGAGTTTAATATGATTGATGATGGTTGACTGCGGCAACGTTGATAAAGAACTGGCTTTTCATTGGTCCAAGTTGGCAAGCCTTGTCAGTGAACATCACAGATTATAATTTCAGTAGGGTTTTCTTGGGTCCCAAAGGTGTGATCTGAGTCAATGTTCGAAGCATCCCTATCCTGAAACATCACACTGAGGGTTGCCTACGCTCAATATTGTCGACAAGTACATTTCAGCACATCTCCGGCTCCTCATCTCTGGCAAAAAAACTACGTGATTCACAAAGTTTGGGCTTTACGCTTTCCATGCTTGATCTGTAAAAATGCTTGTAGGTGGTGCCTGACCTCATGGCCCTGCTTGGAACCACCAAGAAAGTCTCGAAACCTTTGGGGCTCCCGGCTGCAAGGGCTCGTTGCCCCTTTGTAGCTTGGCCTGGATGGTCACAGGATATCCAACAGCCACAGGATTCGCGGCTCACGTTTTTCGACGTCTTAGCATGATTTAGTTCAGGAAATCACCCATGGCAACAACCAACCTGGGATAAAGTGTGATGGATGGCTATCAACTAGCTGAGCCATCTCCTCCGCGCATGAGTGAGTTCAACGATTTCCAATCATCATGACTACCTTGGTGGCTTTTTTCGATCCCTTTCTAAAAACATGTTTTTAGATGGATAAGGTCTAGAGTTCTATATGTTCTATGATCCCTTCGGATGGATACCTTTAGTGGATGCCTGGTATATCCATCAAATCCCAAAACCACTATGCATCTAAGTTAGTGGGCTGTAAACCACCTAGCTACGTTTGGTTGATGTTCATGTTCGCGCCTCATAGCGTGCACCTGCAGTTGGGCGGTTGATGCCTGCAAACTGATTCCCACTAGTCCTGCCAGTCGAGCGACCAGGATGGGTTATGGAAGGCAGATTGCAAGAGGGTAAGCTGATTGATTCGCGCAGGGACATCTCAATCAAGTTTACCCTCTACAAGTACAGTTCACTGCTACAACAAGTAGGGGTAAATACTGTACTGTTTACTTCTACAAGTACATATCATAGATATCTGTGCACGTACATGTGTCAATGTCCTTGCATCTTCAGATATTTTCAGCAGCAACCCAATGTTGATGAATTGTGACGACAATGATCATATGGGGATGAACTGCAGTAGTGGCCTGTTGTCATGTGGCTGTGGGTCAAAAACCCGCACCCCTAGTTCCCCTACCATTAACCACTGTTTTCCCTATCATTGTTGGTTGCTATCCCCCATTATTGGTTCATTAATATTGACCCATAGCCATGTGAACGTTGCGTCTTTCATCCAAAAGCTCATCACCTCGCCGAGAACGCATATGACACCAAGGGCAAAAAGGCAAGGCTGACCAGCAACGGCACCGGTGGCAAATGACAAACAGGTATCCTCAACCGAAATTCGATCCATTCACATAGCATGCCAAGAATACTAAGCGGGTGCCTATCCAGACGATGAACACAAACAACAGGGATTGTAGAATGCAACGAAAGAGGCAGCCTGCTAGATTCCTAGCCGGAAGCAACGCATGATATCCAACCACATAGGATAGGGTCGAACATTGTTTTTGGTGTTTTCGGGCGTGTATCGCAGCCCATCTTGAAATCACCATCCATTTGGCTTATCAGGATATTTTCGTCTGAAACACCACCCTGGCAGGGCAAAGCTATTGGTTCAAAATGTTTTAATCGTGATGATTCACAATATATAAGTTGGTGTTTGTTTTCAGCCAGGTTCAAAAAATGCAACCACTGGGTCATCCAACGACCAAAATTCACTGGGTTGGCTGATGGGAAAATCGACCTTGAAAACCTTGGTCTTAACGACCAATTCTCAATTGTAGGGTTGCCCAGTCGTACATTTTCCCATGAACTATTTCTGACCTGTCCCCCACAAGCTCTGGACCGTTACAGTCCTTTGGTAAAGATCTTCGATTCGAGGAGGCGGGACCTAGGTGTCCAGTTGATCAAGTTTAGGGTCAGTCACTCCCATTGAAGCGTTTAGTCAGACGGTTGGTCATGTTAATGGTTATTTGGTTTCATTACTACTATTGTATACTATTGTTATTTTCAGGATCGAAAATTGAAAATACAAGATAAAGCCAACCAACCAGCAGTTCTGGATGATTATGGTTGGCAAATCTGACATCGCTGGTTAATGCTGTTCAGTGACCAGCCATGATATAGCCAACGGGTTACGATGGATTCCCCATTAACGCTGCTGAATAATGCCTGGCGATGGACACCAAATGTCCGACTGAAACCGACCGTTGGGGAAGGGTCATGGTATGCAAACATGTGGCTGTGGGTCAAAACCCCGTACCCCTGGTTCCCCATCATTAACCATTGTTTCCCTATAGTTTATTGGTTATTAGCCACCATTATTGGTTAGTTAATATTGACCCATAGCCATGTGGATTCCAAATGGCTAGTCATCCTAGAAATTGTACATTGATCGGGGATCCAACAGGGGGACACCTCAGCAAACTGAGTGGTGATGAGTTTCCTACCTTTGAGAGTTCAAGCATCTGCTCATCGAAGCATGGCACTTCGAACCACTACTTGATCTATTGCCAAATCATGGGGACTCCTCCATGCACCCAGTAATGATCAGTCATTATCATTCACAACCATGGCCGATAACCACCAAAAATTGGGATCCTGGAAAACGGGGGCAAGCCAACACAATGATGGCCAGATGTCCTGGTGATGCTAGAACTGCTGCAGGCCTTTCTTGATGTTGCCCCCAATTACCTTGTTGCTACGGACCAAAATGCACTAAACCATATGGGTGTTTCTCAAAATAGGGGTACCCCCAAATCATCCAATATGAGTCATTTATAGTAACCAACCATTTCTTGGGTTCTCTATTTTGAGAAACACCCATATGTGTGATGGATCGGCTTCAAAGCTAAATAGTACCTTAAATGGGGTCCATAGATGGTGCCTACAACCATCCAGTGACCGCCATAATTTATTGCTACCATTTGGTTAGAGCACTCCGGTTAGCTCCATGGCTCTTTTGTGATTCTAATGGTGTAGGGATACCCCTGGCGCAGCTCATTACTCCCTTCCAACCAGCAGCCAAAGAATCAAAACACTTTGTATTTGGGTCACCATCCGTATGAACCAGCAATAGCCATTAGGAATTAACCAGAAACTTAATAGAACTTTCTAACTTACCATTTTGTGGTGGTGATTTATAGGAAGCTTACAATTCCTGTATGGTACCCGGCACAGTACCCGATGTATGGACAATCGCTAGTCATGCTTGCAAGCTCGGACATTGACATCCAACTCCGCCGGCTTGCAGCTCTCACTCCAAACAACTGGGACAAAGTACTACTGCTTGGTGGTTATAAATGGTTCTAAGCCATGGTTGTTTAGTGCTTGATGACGGGTGTGTAATTGTTAATAATGATTATTATTACTGGTTGGTGGTTATAACTGTCTTAACACCTTTCAAAAACATGAGCCAATCAAGCACAGCAGCACAGCAACCATCCCTAATATTTGGGAACATAGGACATGTTTACAACCACCAGCTAGAATAGGTCGATCAGCACACCACGGGATGACACCCTCAGCCAAACTTCCCTACAGGGTCACACTGTTAGTGTAAGTCGCCACTGAATCAACAATCAATACATCCCCTGATCTCCGCCCCTGCTACCGCTCCCAGGATCAATCAAGCCTTCCCCAATCCAACATCTGATCGGTTGATGAAACCCATGTGATTCCACCCTACTGATCAAGAATACGCATTTTCAGTTCATCAGTTTGAAAAAGGAAGACATAATAATCAGCCAGTATCAGTTAATGCCAACCTCCACTTAAACATCAACTAGCTGTTGACTGATGATTTGACTAGGATTACTATACAATATTGGCTGGAATCCTCTCAGCATCTCTCAACCATGATTCACCAATGGTAACCCATGTCAACCCAAACTACCCAGGGTCGCCAAAAGCTGGCAGCGGATGGCAGCGGCACATCTGGCGAGCGACCCAGGAAGCCTTCTTGCCATTCTCCGCCATGCTTATTGGACAAGGAAGGCTGCAAAATCCAATGTAACATAGCTTTTTTGCGGTGTGATGAGGAATGTTGCCCGAAATTTCCAAATCTGGTGCTAGAATCCGCAATTCCAGTGATGAAACTCTCTCCATGAAGTAAATCCAAGCGCAGAAACGATGTATGGTGTACTAGTTTCCCTATATTATGTTTCAACAGAACCCAAACGTATTCACTATTGATCACTTTTGTAATTCATCCATAGTTTGACGCATATTGTACTTGTACTTAATTAATGTATTGATTCTTGATATATTTCAACAGGAAGCTGGTTGATCTAACTGCCAGCGATGGCTGTAACTTGAGTTCAAGCAGCCACAAGCACTTGCAAACCTCCATGGCCAACAGTCATCGTTGTTCATCAGCTGGTGTTTCCGTAGATCCCAGCTACGAATCGTGATCTTCAAGCGATAGGTCTGGAGAGGTGCCTGGAAGAATCATGTTGAGGAAATCGTTTGTGCAAGTCCAATGTGCCAATGAGTGGACACAACTCACCAACCATATGTCTACTTAAGTAAATATGCACTAGTGTCATCCAGTGTCTGCGTATATTTATGGTTGCACTGCGCAATGAACACGCGATTACTGAACTGTTGGGATATATTTGCATGGTCCATGCCGATAATCGAGACCTCAGCCAATGGATACAGTATCCAGTCGCTGTGCTGTTTCAATCAACCAGCGCTATGTCTTTCAGTGTTTTCTGTCACAAATCTCCTAAGGAAAGCATGATATGCTGAGCTGATGCTTGTCATACGCTGTCCTGCATGGCTTTTGCGATGTCCGTTGAAGGGATTATCACCCGGCAACGGGGATACAACTGAACCAAATAGGAATAAGCTGTGCCAGGAACCTCATGGTATATCGAGGTATGAGGAACCTCCGTGTACCATATTGGATGATTCTGGGGTACCCATCACTTGAGAAACCGCCAGGTGACTCGATCCCTTCAAGCGCTGAGTCACATGGTTTTCCTTGGACACTCCCTGTGACCTGCCTCGACTGACATGGCTTTCCGCCAGCATGTAGAGATGCAATCTCTGAGGTCAGCGGATCGATAGTCTCAGTGTGAACCCGCTATGCACATCGGGGCCGCTATCCGAAGATCTTTCCATCTTGCTGTTGGCATCACTTCAGTGTGTTGCTTAGAAAGCTAGCCACATGTTTGACCATGTTCAACCATTCTGTCACTTCAAATTAATGGTTTCGGTTGTGTTTCTGGTTTACCTGCAACTGCTAGTGGTCCAACCTGGCACCAGTGGTGGCTGGTGCAATCTATTAGCACTTCTGGTGAATCCGCCTCTGGCGCATGTCAACACATCGAAAGAAAATGTCGCGACTATCCAGTGACACCCGTTCAACTGATGATATTGGTCGTTAATGCGGCTCATAAACATGTGCAAACGTAGAGAACCCCTCAAATCCGATCTCTGATGTCTGTCTCTTGACTGTATTTCTTGAGCCAAAGCTAAAAAATGACACTGAGAGAGGCCATGCATCCATGGTTGAACTGGCGGGAGAAAAAGCATTAAGGCCAAGGAGCACGTTCTGAGCAGATTTGATTCAATTATAGTTAGTCATTGAAACATATATGGTAGCTTTGAAATGGGGGTACCCCCAAATCATCCAATTGTACTCATTGTTTGTAACAAACCAACCATTTTTAGGGGTTCCCAAGTAACATAAATGCCGAAGCAAAGGCAACACAGCATCTTGGAGATGGACGGTTGTAGTTGATATTGCTTCATTGTGTTGGATCATAAACCATCAATGCCAAGTGTGAAAACTGGCAACAGTTTCTTTTCGCAGCTTGACTCAAAAGTGCACTCTGCGGTGAACAAACGGCTGAACAGCAAACTGTACAACTACACGTGATGTCCTAGTAGAGGATCACCACACGCTATTTACAGCCTTAAACCTGCATACCTTCACACCCGTGATTCTGTAGGTGTGGTGATGCAAAAACTGTACAAAACGGTGCCCCCTCAAGTCTTCTCGTCGTGAAAGATGGCGATCATCATCTCTACTGGATGGATTTTCTCTTCGGGGTCTTTCAGGTTCTCGAAGGAAACTGCGTCCTCTGTTTTCTGCCATCTACCGGATTTGCGAATCCAGGTAGTCCTAAATCGATAAGGTGGGTCGAATGACTTCATCTTATCTGTGTCGTGGTCGACGATCACAGTGTTCTGTTCCATTTGATATTCACCCGGTTGGTGACATATCCTTCTGTAGATGTCGGGAATTGTCTCCTGCGTCAACTTCCTCCTTTGAAGTTGCTTTGCCTTCTTGACGATGACTGCATTGATGGGTTGTTCTACATTCCATCGATTCGTATTCAATGCTTCAATCAACTTTGCTGGATCCATCACCTTCGTGAGTGGATCGGTAATCATCACCTGAGTATCGATCCATCTTATGATGTCTGTGGTGTTCTTTGGTCGTTCGTCTTGTAAGAATGGATCTCCTTCGGCTTCACCAGGCATTCGCCATAAGCTTTGTCTCATTGATGCTAGCTCAATTGAGAGTCGTTTGTCTGCGGCCTTGGTTGCGCAGGGATTCAACAACGAGTCGACAACGGACCTGCAGTCCGAGAACCAAACTTGTTTCATAAACATTGCAGCGGAACGCTCCCAATGTCTTTTGTCTAGTCCTCTGAAGATGTCGCAGATTGCTGCCCGTACGCGATCACCTTCCTCGACGCCAGCTTGAAGCGAATACGCTTCGGCCTGCATCGTAGAACGGCAGACACGACGCACAATCGTGCTGGAGAAAGAAATGACGTGGATGCCACCTTCTTCTCCATCTCGTAGCGAATCTGTTCCAAGACATATCAGGCGTCCACCTTGCGATCGGTGAGGTTCGCGATGCGCATGACCATTGATGATCAAATCCTCACTCTCGTTTGCGTGAGATGCGTCAGAAATGACACATGTGATCATCGGATCATCCGGGTTCCAAGTAAGGATACCCGACCTGAAGGTCAGTCCTCGCTCCGCAGTAGCGATAGCGTAGTCAACATGCTTGTTGGCTTCACGCAAATCGGCTACACATCCATTCGCTGAAGCGGATTGCACTCGCGATACGCGATATGACAAATCCGGACGGCACTGTCTTGAAATCCATGCGAGACTTCCGGCGATCGACTTCATTGATGTCTTTTCTTCTGCGTTCAATGGATCTGCTGGTAGTCGTCCAGGTGCAATGTCCGCTTTGCGGATCTTTCTCGTGCTATCCACGCACGT
>VSDK01002658.1:123192-159454 GCA_009767595.1 Symbiodinium kawagutii | reverse complement strand
CCCAGGTCCTCGGCAACGGTGTATGCATCGCCTCTCAATCCTTCCACTACCTTTGATCCACGTTCCCAGCGGTCATCGGCCTTGGTGGCGTCGTACTTCATCTGGGTCCTGAATTCCCACTCGTGATAGCAGTACGCTTCGCCTGCATACACGAGGAATCCTGCCTTGGTCAGTTCGGTCTCGTGGTGCGTGGGTCGAAACCTCAGTGAATTGATTGCCATATCTGATGACACAGATTATGGTGCAGCTCGGGTGTCTTGGTCCTTTGTGCTTGCCTCCGCGTACGGGAGAAAGGTCAAGCACCAACTTATGGTGGGGTGTTTAACTCTCCCCAGAGTGGCTGGCGAAGTGCGCAGCAAAGGGTAGTCCCTGCGAAACCAGGTCGCTAGGACGTGTAGGGCAAACGGCGGCACGGGCGAGGCCTATGGCTAAACCAACGGACAACGCGCGCACGGCCGCGAAAAGGTCAGCTGGGTGTTCCAGCTCCGCTACCAGTGTGAAAACTGGCAACAGTTTCTTTTCGCAGCTTGACTCAAAAGTGCACTCTGCGGTGAACAAACGGCTGAACAGCAAACTGTACAACTACACGTGATGTCCTAGTAGAGGATCACCACGCGCTATTTACAGCCTTAAACCTGCATACCTTCACACCAAGTATCAACTCAATCACCACTACTATACCATAATTTCCAGCTGGATTCCATGTCAATATCAAGTAAGAATGGATCAATCATGTTCGAATCCTCAACTTCTCTGGAGTTGTTTCGAACATTTTCTTTTTTCCGTCTCTGCAGCGCTGCAGTGTCAGGCAGCTGGGCCTGGCTGCTTTGCCAAATGAGGAGTGACGAGCGCAGTGATGAGATGTGGTGATGATTGAGGATCCAATGAAACATGGTTAGGAAGTGATGGTCATAAAGGGAGTAACAAGTTGTTAGGAAGTTGTGGTGGATATGGTTGATGATAGTTCTGATGGTTGATGCCACTGAAATGATCATTCGTGGTGTTATCGTGGTTGATAGCCAATGGTGAGTGAATAATTGCTATATCATGCTGTATTATATATTTCAATCTACTCCCCAGCATGCTGTATTATATATTTCAATCTACTCCCCAGCTGCTGCTGCTAAGAAATAACTCATCAATTCATCATGCTTGAAAATCTCAATCTCACAATGGTTGTTGGCATTGTTTATCCCTTGATACTAGTACTAGATATTTCTGAATGAGAGAATGATGTTTGTTTTTTAATTAAAGGGTACTGCCAAGCTCAAAACTTCCTTTTGCTGGGAATTACAACCCAAAAAATACTGTAATCATATATGGCTGAGACTGATTGAAAAAGATTCAAACCGCTTGTTCAACCTTGCTACTGTAATCAAAATGTAGTGACCGAACAACTGTCCCAACAACCGGTGATTGCAACAACAGGTCGTTTGATCAGCATTGATCATAGTAAAATGGAAAGTCTTACAGTAAGACTATACCTGAATTATTCTTGATCATAATAAAATCATTCATCATAATAAGTCAACACAAACCCGTTAATGGAACTGATGAAACCCCCCCTTTGTGGTGCTCGCTAGGACGTTTTCACCACTGGGAGTGCAAACATTGTCTATGTGGTGAAAACGTCCTAGCGAGGAACCGACTGAGAAATAAAATCACCAACACATATGAAAATCAAAACAGAATGGTCGCGCATCCTACCCAGGCAAATATTAACATCATCATATTCTTGCCTGTGTTGACCGTGATGCAAACAACATCCCTCAGAAACAAAATGCGGCTGGTTGTTTCCGGAACAGCCATCTCAACCGTATAGTCACCAACAATATGGGTTTGTCCACACATGGTGGTTCCCCCCAGTCACTGGTGGTTTCCCTATCAAACGGTCATGAACAGCCGGATGGTGAGTACACATTGTGGCCAACGGCGCACGAACTTACTGTCATCCAGGACCAACCGCGAAGATGCAAGAGAGTGTGGGTGGCGCTCCGGCCAAATTCATGACTGCCATTACAGGGTCGGAACAACTATAAAGCGGATTAGCGAATCCCCACCTTTCGCGGGATCTGCGCCACAATCCACCACCACGCAATCCACCAAGGGCCTGCTGAGCGAACGACATAGCTGAAACTGAGCAGAACTACGCAGGGCCACTTCAGGTCAAACATTGCTAGGGGTAAATCAGGGTAGATATGACCTATGAACGAAGATACCTTTATGGTAAATATGGTTTGTAGCTTGCATAGATATGGGAAAATCTACAAACAGAAACATCCCAAGAACCCTGAATTCCGGACAACGAAAACTAAAATAACACACATCTTGAGCCTGTTTGGTGAGGTTTTGCGTCCTCCAATATGAACAGCCCCATGTCAGTTGGGGTTTCCGTGATCTTTTCATAATAACTTCACGTATTTAAAACTATCCACCGCGGAAAAAAAACAAAATGAGTAACACAAACCTGAACAGGCATACATTTAATTCATTACAATGCGTCTAAATAGTGCCGTCAGCAGTTTTGAGGGACTGTTCCAGGTTCAACATGTGGTTTGTCTTTTTTGCCGCTATGGTATATGTCCACCCTAAATGACAGCAACTGAAAAGAAATGTGCCAGCTAGCTGGTTCATAATCATTCCCAAAACAAACAGAAAACAACCATTCCTGATATATACTGATATTGCGTGTCATTTCCCAACATGAATGGTTATGTTTTAACTAGCATCATTGTTCACTGAAAACGATTGTTGGTCATGGTAATCATCTCCCACTGTGACCCATCGTTTAGCCTACCATTTGCCTGAAATACCATGGAACTTGGTCAGGATGGAGAACTGAACATATCATGGATAATCAATTCGACCATGGTTACTTTGGATAGTCAGTTCATGGCCATAGTCGAATTGATTATCCAAGTTGTGAGTCATGAGCACAACGTTCTTCGAAACATCACCCCGCAGTTTTTTCGCCAATCCCACGGCGGTTTCCGCCAGATCCGCACCCAGGCGGTTGGCTCCACCTCCATTCCTCGTTGGTCTCCAGTTTTTCCAGATCCGACAGCCTGGGTGAACGCAGTATGCTCAGGCCGTGCATGTAGACATAGCATACATGCCATACGTACCATAGTGGAATGTAGGTAACCAGGTAGTACTGGATGAGTTCGCATTTAAAGCTTGGTGTTTGATGTGTCTCTGCGTGTATGTGCTTTTGCGGTGGGGTTTTGCTTCTTGTGTGGTTGTTGTTGTGTGTTTGAAGGTGAAGAATCGGAGAAGAAGGTGAAGATGAGATTGAATCAGGTAAACTTGGCCTGTAGTCTATAGTACAGATGCGATGAGATTATATCAGATCAAATTATCATAGATAAGATTGGATAAGCTTAGGTTACAGTTGATTAGGTGAGTCTAGATGAGATGAGCTTAGATGAAATGATCTTTGATTCGGATACACCAATTAACACTTTTACAGCAAAACTCTTGGTAAGGCACTGTTTCTGTGATACTCTTAGTGAGGCACTGTTGGAAAACATTCTTTCTGTGACATTCTCGGCGTGTCTGAGAAAGGCACTCTTGGTGAGACACTCTTGGTAAGACACTCTGACTACGACGTTCTCCCACATACGCATACACGGCGTACTACAACGAACTACGACATAATATGACAACGGACTCCAACATACTACAACGTACTACTGCGTACAACAACGTAATGCAAGATACTACAACGCACTACGACTACGCCATACTACACTATGCTACCACATCCTACAGCATACTACCAACACTAGTACAACGTAATACGGCATACTACTACAATGTACTACAACATATTGCAACAACATACTACATCATACTACAACATATTACACCCATTTTACTACAACCTACTGCGATGCACAATGTACTACAACGTACTACAACATATTACAGCATAGTACAGCAAACTACAGCATACTACTCTGTACGTACTATGCTAGAGGTTCCAGCGTTTCGGCGTGCACATCTGCCCGTGGATCGGCGAGATCGATGCATATGGATGCTATTAACCACCCAAACCAAACATAGCTATGGTACTTCACGCATCTTCAAGTGCCCACTGTTCTCGTCTGGCTCTTGTGGTTGCCGCCCACATTATGTTTGTACCTATCAATCTGCTGCAAAAAAACTCACCTGTAATGTAACCTGTGTTGGTGTTGCTCAATCGACCTCGCGTATGCGGTTGAAACCAACGGATTTGGCCATCAAATATCCTTACACTCTTGTTATCACCTACTTCCCTGAACTCAACTTATTTGCAATGTTGGTAGTGTCAGTGTGTCCCCTCCAATTACGAAAAACCATCGAGCTTTTTTGTTCTCAGTTGGCACAACCTCAAAACTGCTGCTGCTGTTGGGAAAAAAGTAACCCCCAGTCCCAAACCACCTAGAAAGATCTATACTCAGAGGGAAAGCCACCAAGGTGAAAACCCTGAAGAAAGCTAGAAATAATGAGAATTAAAAAACCTGAAAAAATATCAACTAAGTGCAGAGATCTCAGAGATCTCTCCTTCCCTCTGAGCAGAAAAACAAATCCATACCACTGAAGACCTCTCCGAAGATCACATGTTTCCTGCGGCTGCAAGGAAGCAGCTAAGGGGGTCCTTCATTAGTGGTCAGTCAACGCATCACAATGGTTGATCTAATCCTGCAACGTAGGGTTGATAAAAGCTAATAGATGGCTTGATCATAATGGCTTAGAATGGTTTCCAACAGCTTTAGAAAATAATGATAAGAATATATATATATATATATCAGCAAATCTTCTTAGCAGTAAGACTAGTGATAATGATTGATAATGAATGTTTTTGAAACCTGTCCATATCCCCATGATTAAATGGGTCACCTTCGATGCTAAGGGAGGAAACCTTCTGGGAGCAGGCCATGCTCAGAGGTTTGATGCCACATCCGTGGCAGCCTTGGGGATTTCTGCTTTTCGGTTATAATGGTTTATACTGATTGAGTAAATCAGTGATTAAACTATTAATTGGCAAATGGTTTATTGAACATAAGTGTTTGATAAATGGTTTATATACATGCTGTTATCAACCACCTTCTTTTCCTCTTATACATGTTTATTACTATTAAAGTGTACTACTATGAAACGGCTTCCCTATTTTTGAGAAGCCCCCGTTTGGACCTTGTGATGGATCCAATGGGGTGTTTCTCTGCGGCGACTATGCTCCAGCGACTATGCTACCTGGAGTACCCCTTGGAATACCCCGACCACGCATCCATCTTCCACAGAGCCAAAATGATAGCAAAAGACCTCAGAACCCACTTCCTGTTGGGTTGGTATCTCTCTTGCTCTGACTAGCTATGCAGTTATAGCTATGAGTGGGAAACATGAGTGATTGATACCATGGCTAGCTGTATCAATGTGAATAGCAATATGGCTGTGAATAGCAATATATGGTTAGACCATGGTTAGTATGAGTACCCTCTGGAAAACTGATGAACCTTGATTCTGAAAATGATCTTACAGCTGAAATCCCACTATTGGCAAATTTCCCACACCAGGTGAGTTTAGCAGAGTGCATACATGGTGACTTCTTGAAATGGGGTACAGCCCAGTGTAGCCAGGGATAGCCTTAATATCGATCATTTGGTGGTTCTCAAAACAGGGCGGACCTCCCAAATATGGCAACAAATCATAATCTTTGCGGGTACCCCTATTTTAAGTAAACACCCAGATCACTCATTTATGGAAGTAAACCAACCATTGTAGTTGGTGTATCCCCTATCATCGGCCGTTATGCCCTTGTTGACAACCATGGGGAACCTTTGTTAAGTACCATTGTTGTCCAATATCATTGGCACCCCACTTATTATCCTATATCAACCGTTGATAGTTACAAACTCCAACTATTCTATTTTTTTAATCCCTATTGTTGTATCCTATAGTATACCCTGGTTGATACATTGTAACCATTGTTAACCATGGTGGTGCTTAGGATGATGCGTCTTGGCTGCCAATGGTGGTGCTTAGGATGATGAGTTGTTTGGTTGGTGATGATGCGTCTTGGCAGTACGTGTCTTCATTCGCTCACTTTCATTGCTGGTGTACATACGCTTTTCTAGCCGATGTAGGCCAGAGCTCACGGAGCATGCAACGGCAAAGGCAAAAACCATTGTTAACCATAGCTGTGAATCGGCATTCATCCGCAAAGACCAAAAAACATTGTGAACCACTAATAAACCAGCCATAGCTTTGAGGTTCCTGGCGCCACCGGCACGCCCAGCGCAGCCCATTTTTGTCTCAACCAGCTTCACCAGCTGCGTCCTGGTGGGATTGGGACCAGGTCACATGGCGTTATCGCGTCGAAAGACCTGTAGAGGAGCAACATCTATTTAAAAATGATTAAAAATGCTGGTACATCGGTACATCATTGTTCATTGATGATCAGTTGATGGTTTATGATGGTTCATGCTGGTAAATGATTCGGATAGGATGGTGATTTTCCTGCTTGGAAACCAACAGCTTGGTTTCAGGGATTGATTAGTTTCATTCGGGGATACCCCGTTGATAGGTTCCATGTTAGTTTCCAGGAGAGGAATCAATGTGAGGTATGTTATATGTTGAAATGGTGCAAATGTTGCTATGCAATAACAAGGTTGTACTTGCTATCCATGTACATGATGGCGAAAGGTCAGTCAGCTTTCACGATTGTCAATTCGATGTGTGACAATATGTGCACGTTGCCAAAGCCAGCGGCCAAATATTATTCTGCCCACCAGTGGAAAATTGTGAGTTCCCATCAACAAACACAATGGGGATTCAGCCATGCTCACTTGAATATCTATATATCGATGATATCTATGAGTATCTAAATACAAACTCGTTGATTGCATAAATATTTCAAGATCTAAATACTCCGTTTGGCAGTATCATTTGGCAGTGGTAAGTGATGGTACTAGCAAGGGGCCATGTTTCCACAAATAATATGGGTGTTTCTGAATTTCTCAAAATAGGGACCCCCAAATCATCAACCATTGTTCATGTTTAATAATAAACCATCCATTTTTAGGGCTCCCCTATTCTGAGAAGTCACATATGTTCTAAGGTGCTCCAACATCCATGGCAGACGTTCAGTCACTGGAGGTGCACCACATGTGTCCCGTTTCGACGGTTCAGTTCATTGCCTCCTTCGCTCCACAGGATGTGAGGAACTCCACAAAGTCCTCGGGAGGGCTGAAGCCGTGGGTCATGATAGGCAGTTGATAGTCAGCCATTCCCAGCCAGCTCCTGCAATCGTGGGTACATAACACTTGTGCATCATGAAGCCCTGGAGAGCAGTGCTTGATAGATGTCGATGACATACTAGCGGATGATGTACTACCTTTGATGCCGTCACTCCTTGAAGTGCTTCTAGCAACTTGTTTTATCAATTGACTCAGTACGCGCCTATGGGTCAATACCCTGTTCCTGGTGACCCACCAATGACCAGTCACAGGTCGAACTGTTGGGATGCTCACTAAGGTTCACCTGACCATTTTTTTGGATGCTTGGTTTTGACCCAGCTCTAATATGGGTGTTTCTCAAAGTAGGGGACCCCTCAATCATCCAGCTTATTAACCGTTTATACAATACGATATATTTGTAAACCTACATGTTTTATCCATTTTTGGGTTTCCCGTGGCTTCCCTACAGCTTGAGAACCGCCCCATATAAACCCACCGAATCACTTCTGTGATCGCCCGAGCCTGGTATCCTCGAGCGTGAGCGATCTGCAGAACTGTCCTTCCTGGCCGAGGAGGAGAACATGGTCTGCCAGATCATTGGCCAAAGCATATATATACAACTATCATATATCATTATACCTATAGCTGAAGACCTTATGCACGATTAGACCTCTAACATGGTTGATTGTTCATAATCAACTATTGTAATAAACCATGATGCAAAACATTCACTTTCGTTAATATTCGCATTTCTCTTGCTCACTGTTGTGACTGGTCCCCAAGGTTTGTGGCGAAACGGGGAGCTGTGACTTGGGCGACGTGGGATTTGGATCTCAAATGAAGCACCTGGCATGCGGGTTTGTCCATGGCCATGATGGTAGCTACTAAGAATCCAAGTTCAAAAAGGAGACCGCAAGCTTTGGAGGCACACCACTTTTGGACAAACTCATGCCATGGTTGTACATTTGTCCTAAGAATAAAATGCCCAACCAAACCATCTACTTCAACCCGCTGTCTTTCAATGGTCAAGTGGTGGTTAGTTTGATTAGAATAGATCTTGAGCAGGATCGGATGGTCCCCTAATAATCGCACGAACTATACCAGTTTCACAGGTCACCATTGCCTAAGCAAGGAAAATGGGTGAAGCGACGATATTCAGCATTGGTGGTTAACCAGTGTTGGTCCCTATAGCCGTTAAATCCTCCCATCATCGCGGCAGCCTGGGGTGACAGCCCCATCCCTGCCTTCATGGTCCTTGGCATTCACATCTGCTTTGGCTTCTACCAACGCCTTCAGAAGCAGCCAAGCAAACGTTGGTCGATGCTCTTGAAGCAACAAGAAATGCAGGTGGTTTGAGCTGTTTGAAAACCTTGATCCATGACCAACAACAAATATGCGGTGACATTGATGTGCGCACGTATCTATGTTACTATATACGGAAAATTACATGTGTATATGTATATATATATATATATAATATAATTGGGAGAAATGTTGGTTGGATTTATAGACTCCATGTACTCTGATCTGATAAACATTTTTAGAAATATGTGCTCTATAATATATATATATATATATGCAACACATGTATGGGCAAGAATACTTCAACACCCAAAGATTTTGACCCCCTCTGATCTTGACATTCAACCAACCATAAAGGAGTCCGTTCAGAAAAGCGTGTGGGCGATGGGCATGGAGGATATGGCTATGTGCAAACACAAACACCCAGACACGAGCATCGTAACCAGTAAAGCTGATAGTCCAGACGTTGAAGAGCCATCTGAGTACTAATCTCCAGCCAAGGATCGAAGAGATTCAATGAATCCCTACCCTTCCATTGGGTAACCAGTTCTGGTGTCTACCATTTTCGAACTCAGGTTGGTTACCCATTGTAAAAGTAACTGGAAGGGTACATAGTGGTTAACTGATTCCTTCATTCGGGTTGGCCATGCCTGAGTGGTGCCCACGTAGCCTTCAGTGACCGCTCCGAACAACGGAGTCTCGCCATCCTGGGAGATCGAACGATGAACCATGGTGACGTTCACAACCATTTAATAATGGTGGATTGATCAACCATAGTGGTTTATGGTGGTTAATCAATGGTGTTAGTGCTTTATAGTGACGTTTATGGTTATAGTGGTTGTGGTGATTTGTAATGGGTCTATCTATGGTTACAGTCATAGTGGTAAATAGTGGGCTATAACAACTATAATTCTATAATGGTTTATAGTGATGAATTTAGCTAGTTGATTAGTGGTTAAGAAGCAGTAGTTGAAATCAACTGGGTATGTCCAGCTCGCCATGGTGGTTCTCACCAGTAGTTGATTGGTGGTAAATAATGGATTATAGATGTTTATAGCGCTTGCAACGGCTATAATCTGGTCTGTTAATAGTGAATAATAATAGAGTATAATAAGTAGCAAAAATGGCTAAAAAACCATATTGGGTATGTCAACTTCCCCCGTGATTGATCCGCCAATCCACCTACCCCCTTAACGCTTCAACGACCAAAGCATGATCCGCTGATTACCACGAATCAAGCTGGCTCATGGCTGCTTCTGATGAAAATCTTTAAAATCCCGCGTATAACAACCGAAAGCATCCAAAAGTGGCGTTGAGAGATGTGCTTGCTACCATCTTAATGTTGTGGCAAGTATGAGACCTAATTGTTCATGTCAATCACTCTTGTTGAAGCAAGCTCAAAGGCTGAACGAACAGTAGCAGTTCGTTGATTCCATATGAGTTTTTGTGCAACTCAAAACACCAGTTTTGTTGATTTCAACTGCAGTTTCAGAGTGGCTACCAGGGATCTCTGCCACCAACCGCACCTTGTTCCGGAGGTCCACCTGTGGTGCTTTCTCGGAGCTTAGCAACCTAAGCTGTTCAGCAGTAGTTGGCCGCAGCTATCCTGAGGTCCCATCCAATTGCTTAAGCCATGCATAAGGACCCTGATCATTTCCAGCTCCGGCAGCTACAGTAGCTGTCAATGCGAAACCTTTGAGCTTTAGCTCGTAGTTATTCGATTGCTTATCGAGATCTTTGAATGGAGATAAGAAGATTCCCTTGGCCCGCAAAACCACCATGTATACCGGTTATATCCGATTATAACCCACATTCTGGAGCGTAAACACCTACCTTTTTGAGGGGCCCTTGTGGGGCCCATGGTACATGCGTGAATGCGTCTATCCACACCACTTATGAGGCACCAATGACTTGAGCAACCTGTAAGGTATGGATGGAAGCCAGGGGGAGTGGATTCAACCACCTCCTATGAGCTGATCATAGACATAAACATAAGTGTCAGTGCAAATAAAAGATGGGAATGTAAAATCCATCAGACCATATGACCACATGTATGAACATACATCTACGGTAAGTATATGTAAGTATATAAGAATGCACAATGATATGCCTGGAAAGCCTTTCGTACTTGAATTCAGCCCGCAAATCAAGATACAGGTTGAATTTGGAAATCCAGAGCAAATTTACACCGCAGTACGGGTTTTTACGGGTCCGAACGGCTTTTTGCCCGCAAAGATATTTGATAATTAGTGTCTGTATGCTTTATGAAAACCAATGGTAAAGGATCGATACTAGTAGGAGAACCCTTTCCTGGCCCGCACACTCGCCCTTTCCCCTCCATTCTCAGCCCCTCCGGTTCTCATGCATCCATAGGAGCTTGACTTGTGTCAAGTACCTCTCTAAGCTGCGGCGTATCCGTGTGCGAGGGTTGGTACATCGGGTTAAAGCACAATAGCGACCGATGAAATCTTCATCCATGCTACAGCTTTGGCTCATAGGGTTTTCAACCCAAGGGCTTATAGCCGTTTGGTCGGACATCAGCCGCCAAATGTGCCACAACATATGAATTTTGGGATGGATACTGTACCGGGCTTCCTTCATGCGATGGCTTAAAAAAGCCAATCGTGAGAAAGCATGCAAAAAATGCTTGCACGCAGCATTCATAGTTCTACAAGTGTCGGAAGGAATCCATACGTTGCACTTGTACATGGAGGACATCCAAAAATTCAAGGCTTTGATGGCGGATGCCTTACTTAGGGTATTGCACTGGCAAAAAAAGGTGAAAACTATGGGGAAAAAGGTTTCTAATCGTTGGGGTAGGACAAAGCCAAAAAAGAACTAAAGCAAAAAGGAAGAAACAATCAGCCTGAAGCGCTCATGATCCGATGATTCCAGTCTATGCAATTTGACGAAGTGCTCGATGAATTGGCAAACAGTTGTGGTCATGGCCCCTTTGCTCCATGCACCGGTCGGTTCCTGAGCGCCTTTCCACCCAAGCGTTGCGCGGTCCAGCTTGTTAACATAGCTGGCTTTGTGCGTCTCCTGGGTTCAGCACCAGTTCTTGGGAAAAAGGGGAACTCCATATGTAGACTAGAGCTCATCTATAAAGGAAACATACATCAGTTTAAAATCATTGATCCAAAAAATGTTACGATCAGAAGCTGGAAATCCACACAGTACTCGATGTAGTCGCTGGACAATGATGCAAGCCTTTTCTCAACAGAAGTCCCCGGGCATAGCTGTTGCAAAATTGCAAGACTGGATGCTGCAAAGGTTTTGCCTATACCAAGGCTAACAGTGTGAAAAACATCGATTTTGTGGAAGGCCGCCTTCTTGCCCACGTCATGCATGAGAACCCTGGTAAAAACAGCTTCTTGTTCCCAAGGTAATTCAGCATGCATCGTCCCATAGAAAGCAGGTGTTTCTGACCTCAAAGCTGGCCATTTTTTGAAACATATGTTCCAACAACCCCTCATAGCCAAAACTTCGAACATGGTTAAAACATCGTTGAAACAAACCCTGGCACAAAAAAAATATTATGATTATAGTTGACAAAGCGCACATCTTCGTAGTCAAAGCCATCCCGGCCACCAAGACACAGGTGGCATATGCCACTGCACCCCTTGGTGCTGCTGGCAGCCTTTGGCACGTTCCGGAATGAACGCCGTAAACCTGCAGCACTGGCCTGAATTGAAGCATGACAGCTGAAAAGCCTCTTCCCGACATTTGTGGGTAATCATACATGCGATATACCGTGCCAGAAAACCCGGTACCAAAACTTTACATAAAACAAAATCCACAGGCAAGAAACCAAATAAGGCCAATCTCCTTTCTGACCAATAGGGATGGGGTGCAACTTACCGCCAGAAGCTAAAGGAACGCCATGCCGGGAGGCATCATCCCAAGAAGTCACAACCAGCTCCAGCAAGTCGAGCATTACTTGGTGATCATCGCGGAAATCTTCCTTAGATTATTCGCAATCATGCACCCGCTAGCAAAAAATAAAAACATTTGAAAGATCCAACAAGCGCTATCAAAAACAATTAAGTAACAAAAGGTCAGGATTTGGCCAAAGATCTCTAAGAAGAGCTCCCAGGAGGAAACGTGTTTCAAAGGCATGGCCAACAAAGTTCATATGTGGGTCATCCACAACCTCTGTTGCAATGGGGCCCAACTTGTTGCTAGCTGTTCCCCGCCCCATAGCGCAATGAATGCTCAAGCACAGGCAGCCATCCTTCTTATATGTGGTCCCCTCGTCGCCATGCATGTAACAAGGCACTGAGCATCCCAGATCTAACTCTCCTGCCCTTGCAAGCTCAAAGGCCTCATGGCCCGGATACAAGCGTTCAAAGCGCCGCCAAAACTCCAAGAGCGATTCTCTAGCATGTTCTATTTTGCGTACCGTAGGCCCCAATCCCAGAAAGCGATCCAATTTTCCCACTTTGTCCAGCTCTTGGATCCATGAACTTACCTTTATGTAAGGATAGTGTGAGTCCGTGCCAACTTTGCCCTCAGAGATAGGCACGTTGAATCGAAGCCCGTGTCGTAGAAACGCGCTAGACACACGCACTTCCTGGGATTGGGCGCGTGGCGTGGCACAAGCATTGGGGTAGACTACAAACTGTATTAACCACCTTGAGCTACAAGGGCATGTTCTTGATCCCGTGGAGGCATGGGCCAATGTTGGGCCAATGTTGGGCACATGTCTCTTAGCTTAGCATGATTTTTGAACATATATAATCCAAACAACCATGTTAAATAAAACCGTCCACGGTGTAATCTACAGGTATAAGTGAGTTGTAGGGCATGTCATACATGTAAAGTTTTTACCAACGCCACGTAATTGTTGGTGTTGGGAATCTATCGCAACCGGGTTCTCCCAATACACTAAGGTTTGAGGAAAAGAAAAATTATAATGATGATGGTATCAACATAGTCAAGGCCCACTTCCTTACCTGCACTTGCATTGGGAATTGCCAGCCACCCATTTCCTAGCCGTACCCAAGAAGGCTATTAGAAAAGAACCCCAAAAATCGATCTATACTTAGCGAAGAGTTTCTGACTTGGTGAAATCAGCATCCTGCAGATCCCACAGCACAGGGCACACCCGAGCGATCTTGGCAGGCTCAATGGCTTGACCAGAGTCACGTTGATCATAGGCAACGATGGATTTGGCCCGCTGGATGATTTCAGTGCATGGGGCCTAAGCTTCAACTTCTCAAAAAAAGGCGGCCACAGAGCCAAGCAGCACTTAGGGTCACTAGAATTTCCATCATTTGTCTGATCGGTGGAAAGTCTTTCATTCTTTTCAAAGATAAGTCAGGGGTGTGATGAACATGAACACCCCAGCAAATCAATCGATCCATGAAGCGTTGCCCACACAGACGCAATCAAGATACTCCTTTCGAATAGCTCCATGCCAAATCCAAAGCGCTCTCCGATGGACCTGCCATGGAGCGGATGGCTTTACATTGTCGCTTTGCTGAAAATTTGCCGCGTGGGTGTACCAAGAGTAGTCAAAAACCATTCATAATACAAATAAGGATTGACTGAACATACTTGATTATACGGAGGTCTCAGCACCACGGAGTTCACCCAATTTCCTTTTGATCCCAAGCACGCGCACGACATCTAAGCGCGTGATCCAAGTGGCCTATTAGATCAGCTAAGTTCTGCTTGGTGTGCCTTTCAAGCACACACTCCCCACAGAACCTCGAAAGTATTCACAGGATTTACAAATCCCGCCACGAAAAGCCTGGGGACCAAAAGAACAATTTGTGATTTCTTTGGTCGGCTACCTTTGGCGGAGTGTGTTGGAAGTTGAACATCTCATCAACGGGCCCCATTCAGAATGCACAAAATTAAAGCTTTCAGCTTTCAGCGATCTTGGTATCACAAACACTGGGCGAGCTGAGGTTCCATGGCATACCTGGATCCATGGCGCAGTTCATCCCAGATCCTTGGCAAGCGAAGTCGGGAGAGGGGAGAATACCAAAACCTGCAGTAGCGATCCATCAACTTCTTCCACCGGAAGAATGACAGTTCTTTTCTTCATTTCTTCGGTTCAAAACTTTTGGCACAAACATTGAGAAAATAAGTTGGGCATTATCCCAATGAAAGTTTGCTGGTGAGGATCTTCCCTGATCACTTATTCTTCTTCGGCTTTGGCTTTGGCTTGGCAGTGGCATCAGGGGCAGGCTCAGATTCATCAGGCTTAGGAGTCTTGGAAGGTCTCGATGTATTCTTCGGAGCTGGCTTAGGCTTAGCAGCAGCAGTGGCCTTCTTGACCGTGGCAATCAGCAACCTCAGGGGCTATTGATAGAAACAATTGCTTTCGGGTCAGCCGAGTTGAATGATACACATCTTGAAGCGCATGTTTCCTTCCAATGTGTCAGATGAATTTACGTCAAAGAATAATTGCACCGAAGATGTTACTGCCACTAGTAATCACCCGTACTCGATTTGCTTGGAGCAACAGCTACAACTGACTAGCTGGATTTGGGAATTGTGAGACATCATGTTTTGAAGATCCCCAACCCTAACCCCCAAATCTCCTACCCCCTCCCACCATATATTTTTTCATATTATATGCAAGCATGGGGGTAGGTGGTATATTGCGTTTAAGAAAAACAAAGCCCTCAATATAAAATATACATTTTTAAATTTTGCGTATGCAACGTAGGGGGTAGCCCTAGCATGGATTCACAATACCATAAAATTTAATGTATGGTGATGGGGGGACTCCTGCTTACAAGTGTCTGCAAACCAGAAATCCAAACGTATAGACGATAGGGGGGACCATCTATACTAACAACAATCGTTGAATAATCCCGAAGATATTCAAATGTATTCAAGTGGGGGGTTAGCCTGGTATCAGCCAACTCTGCCCTCAAATACCCCCTAATGTATGTTCCTAAACCATTCTTTTTCCCAACATAAACCCAACATAAAATACCCATATGAGCCTTACATGGCCAAACATAGGCCCAACATGGACCCAATAGAGCCTCCAATTCGGTAAAACAACGCTCCAAAAAAACCCTCAACAAAAAACAATTTCGTTGAGGGTTTTTTTGGCCCATTCATGAGCCCAACATGGGCTCAGATTGTGTCAAGAAAGCCTTAAGATGGGCCTAACATGTTCCTAAACCATCCTTTTTCCCAACATCAACCCAACATAAACTACCCATATGAGCCTTACATGGCCAAACATAGGCCCAACATGGACCCAATAGAGCCTCCAATTCGGTGAAACAACGCTCCGAAAAAACCCTCAACAAAAAACAATTTCGTTGAGGGTTTTTTTTGGCCCATTAATGAGCCCAACATGAGCCCAGATTGTGTCAAGATAGCCTTAAGATGGGCCTAACATGTTCCTAAACCATCCTTTTTCCCAACATAAACCCAACATAAAATACCCATATGAGCCTTACATGGCCATACCTGCGGAAATGTATGAAAGCAATGGGATACCTGGAAGGAGCATGTGGGCCTAACAAAAATATTTAGGCACGGCCAATTTATTATTCCCCAAAATTTGAACGCAACAAGCAAATCCTCATAATGTATGAACCCCCCCCTACCTTCAACATGCAATATGGGGAGAGGACATCTTCCAAATGTATGAAATGGGGTGGGCCTAGCTCTGAAATCCATTCAAGAAATTCCACACGCAAGCGGATTTACTATTTTGGATAAGGGCCCCCTTGAATATGTATATTATTTTCAACCCTCCCCCCCCCTGACTATACATTGTTAGGGGTAGGTGATTTTTGAAGTCATATGCGTGACCCTGTTTTGATTCATCCGAGTAGCTTCTGCCGAGACTCCAAGGTGAGCATGTCTGCCGCCCTTGGTTGGATAATGATAGGCGGTTTTGACTCATGCTTCATATCCTGAATGTTCAGGCATTAACCACTCCCTTGCCTGAAATAAAACCTGTACTTACTTGGCATGAGCATGAAGCAAAAGGGGTTGTGAGTGGTTCTGTTCACGACCCATGTCAAAACACATGCGCCAAGCTACGGTTTCTTGGCCTTCTCTTTCAGCTGGCCAAACCTCTGGCGAAGCCTAGGTTGCAAGGCCGAGCGGCTATGCATCATGTTGGAGTTCTGTCAACTATATAGCTTTTTCAGCAACCTGGCAGCCTTTGACTCCCGGCACGTAGTGGTGAAAGGGAATTTGCATGTTCGAATTAACCACCACAACTTCGAATTAAGTGGGCGTTGCTAGGCCTCTTGAAACTTTGATACACAAGGTATGTGAAATAAGGGCCCCCAGAAGCACCGTCGCTGATAGTGTCGCCACCGCACCGCTCATTGTAGCACCCTTTCATACCTTAGCCACGGATGATTTATCAAAACACAACTATCGACTACAAAGACACTTCACCACAAACCTTTTGCACTACTTCGTGAAGAGCTATACTTGTTAATCAAAGAAAAAATATCATTGAAAGAAAACCAAGGTTCCTCGATATTTCTGGATTAATGCTGCCTCTAGGAAGGATGGGCCAACCGGCTCTGCAGAGCAATGCAGTACCACCAATTTCTCCCACTTTTGACGTTCATGAAGATAACCAAACTTTCGATTCTGCCACCGAAAGTAGGGACAATGCGTCCACCCAACCTTGAACACGATTGGCCCCTCGTGTTTCATCACCTCGTCGATAGAGTAGCAGGCATGCGCTAAGATCTTACCAGAACAACTGTTCTTGGGTGGGAGCTGGCAATCCAAGCTCGGTTCATCCTGTATTCTCTGGAAGCATTCAGCCGTCCGTTCCAGCTGGAGTATTGTATCGTCAAGCTGGAAACACCAAGGCTGTGGAACAATAATTTCCTTTCAGGAGATCAGGATTCTATGATTACCATTTTACCGGTAGTAAGCCACCATTTACCCTGATTAAACAAACCCCAGTCCCAAAAAAGATATGACATGTATAGTATAGATTTGCCCGTGTCCTGGATAACTGAGGCTCGTGGAGCTGTCTCTGGCTGCCGTGCCTGAAAAGAGTTGGCGGCTGAAAGGCTCGGTCCATGGACAACTGATCGGCAACAACATAACCAATTTGACCCTCTCATGTGAACATGCTATGGGCTTACTGGATGTTGCAGGCAAGGGACACAGCGGTTGTATTCCATGAGTTCCATAATCCAGAGGGATTCTTCATCTTGAGCGTCATTGGACCGCAACATGGTGCTCATGGGTGGTGAAGGAATGTCAAATTTTCCTTATTGAATTTGGTTGGAAACTATATGAATGGCTATTATCCTGTGGCCGCTCTTCTAGTGGGTGGCTTTGGAACCAATTGTTGGGTTCAAAATTCCAAGCAAGCCACTGACCTACCTTGAAATGCTGTTGGGGACTGCAAGTGCTTGAGCCCAGGATAACCCAAGGGTCCAGTGAAAACTGCCAGTTACACGGGACTGAGCTGCAACTCCCGGGCATAGCCACACTGTGGTATAATGCAATCTGGGTAACATATCAGAAACGGAATCCTCGTTCTCCTGGATGTCCGCCTTGAGCTCGGCCAGGCTTTGGAAGACGGCTTTGAGATTCTTGTTTACGCACTCCCAGTCCTTGATGAGCCTCGGCTTGGACAAGTTAGGATACGCTGTTGGTTGGTTTTCCTCAGAAAAAGAATCATGATGACAATGAGACATAATGAGACTATGGGACCCAGACTCTTTGGTTGCATCATTCGTTGCCCCATCAGCTTCCATTTCAGCCTTTCCGATGTTGGAGTGCACAGTCATCATTCTGTTGTGGACTTTGTCCATGAACTGCACCAACTCTGGAAGGACCTTTAGCCATGCAGGAACATCCCCAGCATGGTATGTTAGCAGAGAATGGTTCGCCGTTTGTTTCCAAGAGCTGAAGCTTTCCATGACACGTGATAGAAACGGAGAATCCTGCCCTGACCCTTGAAGCGTGTAGGATGAAGCTTGCAGGATTAAGGAGAGAAATCATTGATGCTATCGCAAAACTTCCATGATACTACAATGGTACTACACTGATAGCTGCACATGGTGCTATGGTCAGCAATTACCACTTGATGGCTCCATCCCCGAACCTCCGGACCTTGTCCCCAAGTTTCTCAGCTTCGGGTGTCAAGCCGTCTTCAGTGATTTGCTTCAAGTCACCGACCTGGATGTCTTCCACTTTTTCACCCTTAGTTTTGCCAAAGGACTGCAAGACAGTTGGATGACAATGCACAAGGCTATCGGGTGAAAGATGGTTCCACTAATGATGGTTCCAATTGGCCTCATGGGAAAGATGATTCCATTTTGGGAAGAGACCGGGCGTTACCAGTTCTGAGGAACACATCGACCGACTTTGGGTGCGGCGAAGCAGCGCTGGCATCGACAACCTCTTGACGCTTCAGCAGCTCGGTCTGCCGGATGGTCTGCTTGGTGGACAATTCCACGAAGTACTCGGGGACCGATGCATCGTATTTCCAGGCCCTGGCAGGGGAATCATTGCCAGCCAGGATCAATAACTATTTTGCAATCCTCAAGGTGTTGAATTGTTGCATCCTGATTTCAAATTAAGATAGTTGGCAACTCATTGGGAAAATGGGAAACGGTTTCAATTCAAACAGCTACAGCTCTTCATGTCAGGGATTGGAGTAATGTTTCACTATCAGCATTTGTGGGCATTATGTTCATGCCCCTGCCATCGCACCAACATTTCAAAACATAAACATGCCAGGTGCACCTCTTGAGGGCACTGGGGAATCGCTCGCAATACTGTATGATTGCACGGATGGCTCCCCTTGGTTGGTTGGTGATGGGGCGCTAGGGTGAAGCAAACCAGCTGGCACATTCCAAAGTTAATGATCCATAGTGATCGTAATGTTCCTTCAAACCATGTTATGTGTATATTCCAAGACATCACCAATCTTGAGCAGTGGACTCAGTGTAATCACCACTCTTCTGCATCTTTTCCTCCGTGAGCCATTGTCCCAGCACCTCTTGCTCCTTGGTGGTCATCCGCTCCCTCACAAGGATCACCCGGGACCGGAACTCTGCCTTAGGAAGCAGCTGCTCAGGTCTTTGATGATGCCAGTTTGTCCTACAGATTTGTTTCAAAACACGAACCGATGATGGTGATATCGTTTGGATCATGGGTGAGCCAAATGAAAGGTTGATAGAATGTATCATGCATAAATGAAAGCGGTCAAGATACTCTCAGCTCTTTGTGCTTTCGGCAATCTGGACCAACCTTCTGCAACGCCTCAACTAAAGCTATCTCTAGCCATTCTCTTTGTTCGCCCCCTGCTCTGTATTGTTCCTCCGTGGTTGCATCCACATTGCATTTACCTGACTTCGCCTTACGCTCACACATGCGCCTGAGGCGCATGCGAAGTGCATCGTGCGACATGATTTTGCTTCCATTTGGAAACACAATCATATCACCCGCCTCTTTGTCCCCATCAACATCAGACCCACCCACGGTCGCTTGAGAATCAGAAGCTCCATGCCCATCTCCAAGCGCAGTCAGAGCTGATGAGACTGATGAGGGCGTTGACGGGAGAACAGGTTTGCAGGGAGGAGTCGTCAGGGGCGAAGGCAAGGGATTAGCTTTGGCTGCGTTCGATGACATCATCTTTTCCAACTGCTCAATCTTTTCCAAAGCCTTCAGCAGCATAGCGTTTGCATCCGGCACAGCCGGTTCCAAGGCTTTTGGTTGCACAGGTTGGTTTGCGTCTGGAGTCACTGTCTTCGGGTCCACAGGTGCAGGTGTTTCTGGGGTCAAGTTCTTAGTTTCCACGGGCGCTGGCGCACTTGAAGGTGCCTCTGGCTCTGGGATTTCGGGCTCCAAGTATACAGGTTCCTCTTGGGACTCATCATCAAACAAAGCACGGGGCTTCAAGTTGCCACCGTGTTGAACACATTGACCTTGTTGGCTCTCAGCTGGTTTCGATGCTTTGGTAACTGGTGATACTTTTTCATCCCTACTTGGCGCTGGCCTTTTCACGTGTTCAACCAACTCTTTCGGTTGCTCAACCAAGGCTTCAACGTCAACACCTTTAAGGATCTTCTTGTCTGGTGATTCTTGCTCGCGCGATTCTGGCTGGTGTCGCTTGGCAGCGCTTGTTGTTCCAGGGGTGGTCTCAACTGGAGCCTGGGAAATTGATGAAGCATCAAACTCCTTCAGGGTTGACAAGCTCCCCTATCACTATATTTCTGCAATTTGTGAAGTTGTGGGTATACTTAAACAAAGTTGAGCATGAAAGCAAAGCACAGCCACAAAGTATAGTAAAGATGAATTATAGTCTATACATCGATCGATCTAATTAATTTGTATGTGCATGATTCATTTGCTGAAACATACCATCGGTAGCCAGCGACATCCCATAAGTATCTGAAAACAAAGTGCTCTGGTTGTGGTGAGATGTGGAAATGCCATTCAAACGTATTCACTTGATCAATGGGTCCTGCCAATCACGGGAGACTTTCTCAATTTGATCCGCATCCTTGGTGTGGGATACTGGCTTCAGATGGAAGCAGGTCTCAGGTGGAATGAAAGCATCTTGGATTGAACTTGACGAAGGTTTAAGCCAACATCAACTAAATTTGTTTTGTTCACTACTTTTTGCACACCCTCTACCTGAAGCATTTATTTCAAGATCCAAGCAACTGCTGGGATAGTGGCAGCCTGACAATTATCGGTCTCATCTGCCATAATCTCCTCCTTCGGCTTCAACAAGCGAGGATCAGGGGCCTCAGGCAAAGAAGTAATTGGGAAAATATGGGAACCATTTTTTTGATCATACAGAATGGATCTATAGATTATGGATCGATTTAGGCAAGGGTCTTGGCCATTTTTCATCAAAGCTTTGGCCTCCTGATGCCAAAAGGATCGAGCAAAGAAACATATTTGCAAACCAAACGTTTCACGTTTCAGCGATGATGCGAAACACATAACATTGGTTGGCGCAAAAGGTCCTTGATTGCTTGAATCAAATCTGCACGGGATAGCTTCTTGGGGTCAACCGCCAAGTCAAGGCCAGCAAGGCTGGCACACATCTCAGCCCCTTTAGAGAGCTCACTGCAAGACCATTGCTTGCTATGCAATGACAGGGAACGGTTTTGGTTTTCCGTCATGGTTTTCCAAGATGCTTCACTACAAACTTTCACTTGAGCGAACACAAATCAGCAAGCATGTCAGAAAGAGCCACGCCAAATGCCCAAAGTGCAGCAACACACACCTCCAAAACCATCTCAGATGCACGCGCGGCAGCTCGCAAACACATTTTTCCAAGTTGGCACCCAAAGTTTTCCAACTCGACTCTAATTTGCTCACATTAAAGCAGCATCCGTTCGGATGGAGAAGCATCAGATCTCCCAAAGAGTCCACTTGGATCACCAAGAAATAGATTTGGTCCACATAAGTCTCATTTTTGGAATCCCAGAATTCAGAACAAATCGAGACCTTGGGGAACTTCAAAAAGGCAACAAAATTACGCTTCCCGAACGGTTTTTGAACGGGTTTTGAACGGGTTTTGAACGCCTTTTGAACGGGTTTTGAACGGGTACGGGTGTGCACGGGTACGGGTACGGGTCCGAACGGGTGAAAAAGCAACATTATTACGCTTTTTTTGCGCCCAAGCACGGGTTCGAACGGGTTCGAACGGGTTCGAACGGGTTCAATAGGGGACAAATACATGTTTTGAAGTAGCCGGGGTAACTTGTTGATATTGGGACAAAAAATATCATTGCCCCCAAATAAGTTCGTGGTCAAGACCAAATAAACCCACATAATTTCCAAACATCCAAGAAAAACTGATCCCCAACCCCAACATGATGAACAATTCCCGGGTAATTCTTTTCTTCAACCGGAGTTTTGGGTCATAGATACCCTCAAAAATTTTCATTCGAACTCTTGAGAGGGAAATCTTCAGCTTTTAAAAGGAAGATGTTTTGGGAAAACAGCTCGCCATTCGTCGGGCAATTGGAGAGATGAATTGCCTTTCAAGTACACCAGCAATGGGTGCAGGTGGGCGGCCGACCAATCAGTCTGGGATATCCAAGACATGTTCTTGAACAGTTCTGACCCCTGAGGCTTGTCTGCGATGTGCGGTTTGCTGCGGCCTCTCGTCTTGAGGAAAGGTAAGAGCTTCACGGTGTGAAGTCCAAATCTGATTGGATAGATCCTGAGCAGGGTAAACGCGATTGAGTGGGGAAGAGGTTACATGGCAACAAATGTCTTGCCACTAGTTGTGAAGGGACACAAGTCTGGGGACTGTCGGTGGTATAGATGCCAACCCTAGCAAATCCAACAAGAAAAGAAATAACATCAGGCAAAATCAGGTCAAAACACAATAAAACATATATGTTCGGGGGCAGGACCCACAAATGAAAAACATGAAATCTGTTAGCCCTCCAAACCAAGAGTTCTTGGATATGGGATGGCCTTTACAATCACAGGAGTTGGAGCTACCATCTTTCTTCAGATATCTGGAAATTAAACCCCATGGTCCCTGGGCTGAATTTCGCCGGCTCATTTCAGAACCATTATTCAACAAGCAAAACACTCAGCGTTCCAAAAACTGGGACACATCCAAACCATGGTCGACAAATATAATATGCATAATATGTTGTAGGAATTCTCAGAAACCTGTTTCTGTCTAGATGGGAATCCTGCAGATAAGTTTACATTTTAGGTTTCAAACATTGTACGCAAGTAGGACACGAATAATGGATCATGGGAGAGCTACACTGGAACAGAGCAAGTTTATCACATTTTCAATGACAAGTATAAATTCAATATGGTCGGCAAGGTACTGTGTTGCCTTTAGCTGCGAAGAGCCCTGAAATCTCTTCTTGCCATTGCGGTCTCTGTATTGTACCGTCGACTTCTTGGAGGGGTCTTGGGTAAAGCTACCACGCGTCAACTTGCCGATGTTGAACTTTTGGCACCAAGCATTGTTGGTAAAACACTTGTGCCTCTTCGGCGTCGGGGATCCGAACAATCCCATCCACCATGAGCACTTGTATACCTCAGGAACCAATAAGGGGAGCATTGACCCAGAGACCCTGACATCAGAACATACGCTGCTAAAGGAAAAAGAATAGAGGCAAATGGCAAATATATCATATATGCCCCTATTTCCCTTTATATCAAAATCTGGTAGTGTGTGCATGTCGATCCATAGATGTATAATGAGTATAAATATGCTTGAAAGAAAGGATCAACTTTTTGATGGGGGCTGTTGCAGCTAGAATGCGCAAACAACTTCTGCTAGCCAACGGATCTTGTCGTAGTATTCCATAATTGATCCTCCCGGCTGCTCCAGACAGAAGCTGCCACCCCGCGCCACGATGAGGAGGCAAATCAATACTGCCCTTGGGCCGACAAGGACAGCAGCGCTGGTGGATTGCCAGGGATCAAGATGGGTGATTTGGGGACCTGTTTTGGGGCTATTGAAAAGCAATCGCACAAAGATTTGCAGATCCCCTTTTACAACATTTTTTCAACAAGTGATGTGACTGATTCAGCATTCTCAAGAAGTAATGATCACACATCAACATTCAACCACCAGATAGGACATCCAAAAAATGACACCTTGGAAGAAAGCTTGCATAATTGGGAATTTCATTTCGCATCATAAATATCATCAAAAATCTCTTGATCAAATACATACAAATATCATCAAAAATCTCTTGATCAAATAAGGAACCAATTTTTCACAAATGAGGATACCAAGTTTGGGACCAACGGACAATTGAACACCCGAACTGCATGCCAACCCGGAGGTTTTGTGCCTTAAAGTGAAATATGGAAAACCCTTTTTACCCCCGCAATCCCCCCCAAAAAATTGAACATATATAGCATCCGAGGAATTGCTGGGGTCAGTTCAGGACGTGATACCTAAAGCCTTTCACCAGAGCCATCATGTGGATGTTATCCCATGTAAGCTGATTCAACTACTATAAGCCAACTCAACCGATATGACTTAGGATAGCGTTGGGGCCTAACCCTGTCACCAGTTGACCCACCAATTGCAACCGCAAAAACCATGATAGGAACCAAGGTTCCGCTCACACATCGAGTTTGCGTCGCATACGTATGACAGCCCGCAATTGCCCTGTGGCAACAACAAAGACCGCTTGCTCGTTCCAGCATTTACTGGTGTCCAACTCGAGCATACCAGCGCTATAAGGAAAAAGAAATTGTTTTCCTTGCTTTGAAGCACCAGCCAAATGCAAATCCTTAGGTTCAACCAAATGCTGGAGCAGGCACTGGAACAATAGTTTTAGAAAACTCAGCACCCAATCAATACATGATTTTTCACAATCGCAAAAACATTTGACAGGCAAACTGTTTCAAGTGGTTTCTTGTTTTAACAACGAACTGTAACCATCAAGCTTCGCAAACCCCGGACTGGACAGGAAGTTCATCGGATTCATTTTGGTGTAGTTGGGTTCGCTGTAATCCAAGTCAACCCGTGCAGCGGGGCAGCCCGATTCAGAAACAGCCCGCCACACGTTCGCAACACCGGCGAACAGTTCGCCATACTCCAACTCCTGAAGACGGGCGCCGCCGTTGATTGGCGTGGATCGACCTATAGCAAATGGGGCTTGTTGGGAACCTATCAACATTTTGATTTTTCATGGTAGAAATTTTTTTGGGAGCCAGCATAAGCGAAAACGTTCGAAGGTATGATGAAACTCATTCCAGAATGAACATGCGTACTAGCATGACTGGTAACAACTTTTATATCCATCCTTGGGTATTGACCGATATGTTGGGGTCGTTTTGCTATTTTAGCAACAATGATGTTTGCAATTCTAACAGCGCAGAAACTGCGTTGGCGCGAGCAAATGTAGTCCTGCTGGAAACTCGGTAAATTCCCCGCGAAAAAGACCAAGACCACAGCAGCCACGAAAGCCTCAAGAATTGCAAGCCCCAGGGTACTTGCAATTACTTTAGAAACAATTGTTGTAAGTAAGCTGCACCGTACCATGCTAGTTGTGAAGGCATTTGAAAACCGACCCATGTGAGCAACTGAACAAGGATTTCGATTGCATTTTGGTCGGTGAGCAAAAAATCATTGGAAAAATGTTCTGGGACATATTGGAAATGTAAATCAACAGACCTTGTGCTACTGAGGGGCCTTGGGAGCCTGGAGTTTGATGAGCCTCGCCACCAATAAATCTAAGTCCAGTCGGGGCGCCATGGGAAACACGCTGAGCTGAATCCGTTGCCCCGCCAACTTGCAAACAGCTCCCTTGAGCAAGAAGATGTGAGCATGAGCGCGCTCAAAATCATTCTATCGCGTGTCCTATAGTTTGTTGGAGAAAGTTCTAGAAACATGAGATTTGCTGCATGGCAATAAGACTCTTGGGAAGGAAAAGCTGGTGGATAACAACATGGTTGGGTCCAGCAGCTCGGCTTGTTGAATCAATCCGTAAGTTGAAATTGCTGACAGGGTCATGCCACCTGCAGGCTCAAAAAAGCCAGGAAGACGATCGAGCAGCATGGAGGCCGCTCGGGAGCGCTTTGCCGCCCTCATCCCTGCCAAACAAGCGCAGAAGAAGTTTGGTCTGTGAATGAACAGGGGGAATCAACAGTGAATCAAAATGATAAGATGATTGGGTTTTTGGGAACGATCAAGCCCCAGCCATATCCATACATGATTTTACATCAATCCATAATCTAAAGAGCCTTTAAGCTTCCCAGATCACAATGTTTGAATGGGGCCACCACGGCAAGATTTATCAAGGTGCATGCGCACATGACACACACACAGCTGTCTCATGTTCTGACATGTAAACGTTCGCAACTTCGCAACACATCTTGAATAGAAGGCATTGAGCCCTGGTGACACTAACTTGCTTGCAAAGCGGCTGCAAACTTTGCTTTTGATCCCTGATTTCTGGTCGCTCTTTCTAAGATTGCCAGCAAACAACGCATGGCAGAACGCACCTGGCAACGTAAACTTCGTTACTGCCAGACCCCAAACCCCGACAACAAGAATGATACTTGTAGCATTTTGTTGCAAAATGGATTGGCGCACGGCACATGTGTAATTCACACGTGCCTCGCTATCAAAGGGCTGAAAATGGCTTTGTCCCCCTCAGAATGCCAAAACGGAATTGCGATTCATAATTCTCATGATTCTATAAACATGCGCAAACTATGTTTGCCGAAAACTGAGACAGGAAACATGCACATGTAGGATCCGTTGGGACTGAAGCCATGCCCCTCCTAAAGGCTACCCCTGGCCCTAATTTGTGTTTGGATCCCAGAACTCCATTGCAGCACTGTGGGCTGCAGTCAGCTTGTTCTTGAACTGCTGCATCTCTTCGCAATCTTGGTCAGCTGGCTGGATGGACAAGAATTTGTCGACCTCAAACCACATGGGCTCCACCGCCTTCCATGGTAGATTGGGGCCCGTTGGGGATGATTGAAAATACACACACACACACATGTTGGATACAGTGGGTGCTTCCTTTTCACAACATGACACTGCGCGCGTGTGGCCATGTGTTAAGCTGCATATGCATATGGATCGATCCAGCGGCCCAAGGTTTCAAAATTGAAACTGGTACATTTAGGAGGCGACATGTTACTTGGTTGTTCTTAATCACCCAATTGGTTCCGTTTTCGCTTGGGCAAGTTTAAAGATTGGTGAGCAATGATTTGTAAGCCCTGTAAGCTAACTGAATTGTATCCCCAACCCTAACCCCCAAATCTCCTACCCCCTCCCACCATATATTTTTTCATATTATATGCAAGCATGGGGGTAGGTGGTATATTGCGTTTAAGCAAAACAGAGCCCTCAATATAAAATATACATTTTTAAATTTTGCGTATGCAACATAGGGGGTAGCCCTAGCATGGATTCACAATACCATAATTTTTAATGTATGGTGATGGGGGGACTCCTGCTTACAAGTGTCTGCAAACCGGAAATCCAAACGTATAGAAGATAGGGGGGACCATCTATACTAACAACAATAGTTGAATAATCCCGAAGATATTCAAATGTATTCAAGTGGGGGGTTAGCCTGGTATCAGCCAACTCTGCCCTCAAATACCCCCTAATGCAAGTTCCTAAACCATTCTTTTTCCCAACATAAACCCAACATAAAATACCCATATGAGCCTTACATGGCCAAACATAGGCCCAACATGGACCCAATAGAGCCTCCAATTCGGTAAAACAACGCTCCAAAAAAACCCTCAACAAAAAACAATTTCGTTGAGGGTTTTTTTTGGCCCATTAATGAGCCCAACATGGGCCCAGATTGTGTCAAGATAGCCTTAAGATGGGCCTAACATGTTCCTAAACCATCCTTTTTCCCAACATAAACCCAACATAAAATACCCATATGAGCCTTACATGGCCAAACATAGGCCCAACATGGACCCAATAGAGCCTCCAATTCGGTAAAACAACGCTCCAAAAAAACCCTCAACAAAAAACAATTTCGTTGAGGGTTTTTTTTGGCCCATTAATGAGCCCAACATGGGCCCAGATTGTGTCAAGATAGCCTTAAGATGGGCCTAACATGTTCCTAAACCATCCTTTTTCCCAACATAAACCCAACATAAAATACCCATATGAGCCTTACATGGCCATACCTGCGGAAATGTATGAAAGCAATGGGATACCTGGAAGGAACATGTGGGCCTAACAAAAATATTGAGGCACAGCCAATTTATTATTCCCCAAAAATTGCATGCAATAAGCAAATCCTCATAATGTATTAGCCCCCCCCCCTACCTTCAACATGCAATATGGGGAGAGGACATCTCCCAAATGTATGAAATTGGGTGGGCCTAGCTCTGAAATCCATTCAAGAAATTCCACACGCAAGCGCGGATATACATTTCTCATTGTTTTGGATAAGGACCCCCTTGAAAATGTATATTATTTTCAACCCTCCCCCCCTGACTATACATTGTTAGGAGTAGGCGATTGAATTGTTTTGGGTTTTTCTATAGATCTGTAAGGACCTGACCCACCATTTGCTGAGCAAGATGTTCGTGCCATTGCATGGGGACTTCTTCGCAAAGTAGCAAATCTGGCCCTGGGTCACATTGCCCTTTCTGCGCTTGATGCCCACGGCGCACCTACTCCAGTATACGTTGAGCTGGAAAGACTGCGCACCATCTTCATCCAATGCTGCAAACTCATGGTTGTGCTTGCCCTTGATGTTGCACTGGCTCGACCGCTTGCACAGATCTAAACATTTTCGGATCTCTGCAACCATGTGGTGGAACTCTGGGTCTTGATACGGTGGTGTCGGCGTGGGATCTTCTCCCCCCCCACCGCCACCTCTCTCTTCCACATGCCCTTCCCCATGGCAAACCTCACCTGCCTGAGCTTCCTCCCTTCTAGGTTTTCGCCCCCTACCCCGGCCCCGACCTGAACCTTTGGCAGCAGGCTTCTTGGCGACACGGTTGGGCTTGGCGGCACGTTTGGGCTTGGCGGCTGGTTTTGCAAAGGCCTTGGCCTTAGCTGTTGGCTTGGGGGCTGCGGCAAGAACCACGCGGCCATCAGTGTTCTCCTTCTTGCTCCTGGTCTTCCGTCGTTTTTTGGCTGGTTCCTCCTCACCATCTCCTTTTGCCTTTTGCTTTCGTGCGCGCTTCTTTGCTGTCTTGGCTGGGTGGGTGTGCTCACCATCCTTGCGCTCCTCATGGTCCTCATGCTTGGCTCCTTCTTCGGCTTCAGCAACATCTTCCAACGTGATGTGCTTCTTCAAACGCCTGAACTGTTTTGTTTGTGGCTCCTTTGGCTCCTCCGGCTCCTCTGTGATCGGGGCCTCTGATGCTTCTTGTGGCTTGGTGTGCTTTGACTTGGCAGCGGTTCTCCTCCTCCTTTCCTTTCCCTTGGGCTCATGTACTTCCACCTTCTCACCTTCACCTTCTGCCTCTGCAGCACCAAATTTTTCTTCTGCAGCAACACCTTCTGCTTCCTCTGTTTGTTTCCTTTTGGCTCCGCCTCGTCCCCTCCCTTTCCCCTTGCCTTTGCCTTTACCTTCCTGCTTGGCTCCAAGCTGCTCCCGTCTTGTGACATAGCCTTCCTCCAAAGGAACATCTGGAAATTGTTTGGCCTGTGTGGGGTAGATTGAAGATTCTTGGAAAAGAGTAGCCATGCATGAGCAGCCAAATTATCTCAATTAGAACTATCGAACTATAACCGAACAATTTGTTTGACTCTCAAAGGTTTTTGCAGCCAAACATTTTTACACCAAAGGATCTATTGATTTTTTGGGTCATTATACACCAGAAACCAGATTGCAATATGACAATGACAATCATCATCCTGGTAATCTTTTTCAAAACAGAACCGTATGATTTGTTTTCAGCCCTAGCCTCGTCAGCAACCACCAAACTTGTCTCATCAGCCAAACTCGCATCATTGGGGGTTGCCACTTCAACAGTAGCAGAGCCATGCACCTCCTCTTGGGCAGGCGATGCGAAAGATGCTTCTGGGAGCACAGAAGTCACAGAAGGCTCTGCGGGGGAAGCTGTGGCAAGGGCAGCAGAGGCGGAGGCCGAAGAGCATGAAGATGCAGGGGCACCTTCTTTGTCTAGAAGATCCATCATGTATGGTGTGTATAACCAATCTTCAGGAAAGGTTTGAACTAAGGTGGAATCAAGATCTCCACACAATGGGAGGGAGTCCAAAACCGTGAGAGGCATCAGTCCTTATACGCAACACATTGTGGCATTTGAGGGTATCAGCAATTTAATGTTGGGGCCATGTGCCAAAAAAACGCTTGTTATGCTGGATGCATTGACAATACTTGCTGACTTGACTCTGAGAAAAAACAAATGTTCATAAATGAAACTATACAAAGACTGCTGCCAAGAATCTTCCCTCATGAGAAGGCATTCTCATCAACTTCGTAAGGCTGGGAACATTCGTAAGGGAAATGTTTTGCCTCAAACACCCAGAAACAAATGTGGTGAGCAAACAATGGCTTGACCATCTTTTGCACGAACGCAACGAAACAAAAGCCAATATGCGGGGGATACAAAGGAATACCGTAATCTATCTTGGTGTTTCCCAGGTGGTCATCAATGAACACCCCTACATGAATTTGACATTCAGTTTAAAACACTATCCATTGAAGTTTCCGTGTGGGCCATGTTCTGCCGTGGTTCGATTTCAATCTCGATACCAAAGCTTCGAGCTCCTCAGCCAACTCTTCATGCTTACCGCTTTGCTCGGTCTCATCATCGGAAGAAAGCGCAACCAGCTCCTGCGAGATAGCCAGCATGCCCCCACATGTGAAACGCCGCATACCATTATAGTACGGTGTCAAGGTTAAGTGAAGGGAATGGCACCTATAGTGGAATGGCATTGAGTGAAATCACAACAAGTATACAATCTACAAATCCAGTCAGAATGAAAAAGTCCTCACGCATGATGGGATCACCAAGATTTCATGATGGGAAGTGGTTCCAAAGCTACTAATTGTTTTCTTTCTCCCAGCCAAAAGACATGCAGTTCAAAGTGACAAGCCTCACTTCTAAATCTGATTCCAATTTGTTTCGTTTTCATAGGACATGCTCCCTTCATGTTTTCCAAGTTTTTTTAAGCTGAAGGCATGTTCTTTACAGCTTCAGCTTTCAATTCTTTGAAACGTGCCCCATCCGGTGCATCCATGAAGACACAGGGTTACAACTTATGGCTGCATAAGTAAGGCTGCTCGGGCTTGCTAAATCAGAAACACATCTTTGGCGTTTCAAAAAGCTCACTATAGTGGTGTAGGGGATGCTTCTACATGATTGCAAAAACACACCAATTGCTCTATCATATGTTTGCTTCGTGTAAGCGACTTCAGCCCACAAAAGCTCCTCCGAATGAGCCTTTGGCGGGCACCCTTTGTCCGTCTCCTGGCATCAGTCAGGACTGCAGGAGTGCAGCAGAAATGTTGACATTAAATTGTTGGCTAGGAAAACGCCTGTGCAATTCAAACTGGAATCATATGGATGCTGGTGCAAGGGTTGGTTTTGATTGCATCCGTTTGTCGCAGTCGCTGTACATGCATGTTTTTCGTGGAAACCAAATGCCAAAGCAGTTGCGAATTGGTTTGACCGCAACTTAGTGTGATAACATGTCGACCTGTTTTGAATCAAGCACTGAACTCAAAAAAATGCAGTTGGCTTTTTGGATGTTCTTGGTGCGCACGGCGCTGAACCCCATGATCTCCTCGGGTGGCTTCTGGGAATCCTCCAGCGGCTCCGGCTCGGCAGTCTCTTCCGCACCAAAATCCTGCCAAACACTGGCCAAAGGTCAACATTGAACCATTTCAGGTGTAGTAGGCTCAGAGGCTTGAGGAACGCGATCAACATTGATGTTTTGTGAAGCTGGTCGAATTCCCATGGCGTATCCTGTCCAGACTTCCATTCAACATCGACTTTCCAATTTCTCAAGCATCCCAAACCCCAAAGCCCTACCCTATCTCCTCCGGGATGTCATTGGATGAAATCGCGAAGCTTCCATCCTCCTGGCAGGGCTGGAAACTGCAGGGCGGTAAGTTTATGCTGGTTCTGTTGGTTGAGAGCATCACAAGACATGCTAGAGCCATCATACCAGGAAACCACCATACCCTTCAACCAAGCTGACGCCAGGTCCCCGCCTTCTGCTCGACGACGCCCAGCTCAAGGAGAAGCTTTTGCATCACTGGGTCCTGAGGGTTGGGAAGGAAAGTGAGCCATGTTGTTGTCATTAATTGTTGTCATTTCATTAAACCATTTATATTTGTGCATCAGCCAGCCTCTAGAGCCAATCATATCACACCATAAGTCTCTTATAAAAATTTTGAACATAATTTGGAATAGGAAAGGGAAACACCTTTGAACCATGGGTCCTTTGGCAAAATTCTCTTGGTCTTGTCATGCTTGTCCACGCGAACAGATTTTCGGAGAGTCCCAATCAAGAATCGCAAACTCCAAGCCTGATCCATAGCCAACTTAGGTTTGATGGCGTGGTCGTTCATAGAATACACCTTCAGCACTTCTGCAGCCAGCTTGTCTATGTTGGGGACCAGCCCATGAGAACGGATTAGTTGGCAAACTGGAGTCAGTGGCGCTGCATTGGCCTTGACATTTCTCACACACCGCTCGACATAGAAGTTGGTTTCCCTTTTCAATTTGGGGTCCACATGAACCACAAGGTTAAGACCTTGGCGCATGCGCTGGCGGATAATAGACGAGTCATCCCATTTCAAGGCCAGCCCAGAAAGATCTTGGAGGGTTCTCACTTTTCCCTTTTTCTCCTTCTCAACCAGCTCCAGCCCCTCCATGGCAGCCATAGCCACGGAACAAACCACAGGGATCCACAGGGTAAGAGGGGCCAGCCAAAATGGGCTGCTCCGCGGCAGGAGTTGAAAGGCTGAAAGGTGCTGAGTGGACGTGCTGACATCATCGCACATCGCAGCCGTCTAGCATAGATTCCAAAAATAATTTCGATCTTTCTATCAATGATACGTTAGTTTCCCATGTGCAAGCTGTATGCAGCCCTTAGGAATGATGAAGCCTAGTCCACCTTTGTTTCTGGTTGCATCGCACCATGTCAGACCCAACCACCTCGCCTGCAAAAGAGATGCAGAAAGGCTTCAGCAGCAGGATGGCCACATGATCAGATGGCGAGAGCGGTTGAATTACCCGTGGACAAAGACTTGAACTCCCCAAGCAGGTCTTATAATCGTTATAATGGTATCCCGTGTCCATCTCTAATTTTTTCATTGGTTAAATATGGTTGGCATGTTGATACATCTTTACCCTTGAATCTGGTGACTGGCCAATCATGACCACCATGGCCACTTTGTGCCTTGATGGCATCCTGGAGGATAGCAGCGTTCGTGGGTATGCCACAAAAATACTGAAACATCCAAATCATCAAATTACGGGTTCGAACGGGTTTTTACACCGCAGAACGGCTATTTAGCCAGCGCGTGGTAAATTCAGCACGCACTTCTGAATACATGCTGTATTTGGTTTTGCTGCTTAAATTTAGCCCGAACAGGTTATGCAGGTGTCTATACATACATGGTTTGTGTCCCAGGCGTCTGATCGTATCAGTTCGTATCGCACAAATATGATGTCCAGAAAAGTGGCACTGGATTTCCCATGTGTTCAGTTGCACTTGCCAAGATTCATGTAGGTGAACAAAGATGCTGATGAACCACCAAGTAGGGTGGGGGCAACCTGTTGTAGGCAATCCTGGCCCATGATGACAGCCCCCGAGGAAACTTACCATAAAGGCCTTCGACAAAAAAGCTTGTCCAGGAAAATATGTCCGGGGTACTAGCTAAACATACATAGGGCAGCTCCTCTATTTGATAATGCTTGCCAAATATATACATATGTAAATATATATATATATATATACATATATATTTATATACATATATATATATATCATCTGATCTGATTTGATCATAGTATACCATAGTGACCCATAGAGGATTTCTTTATATGGTGACCCGTCCAAACAATGGTCAATTTGTATTTAGATATTGCTCAAGTTGAGTAAGAAAGGATGATTTGGGAATATTTTTTGTGAATCCTTCTCACGAGCTTCTCCCTGAAACCGACATGGATGGTTTGATAGTAGTATCGTTCCTGTTTCATGATGTATAGCAGCTAGGATTTAACTCAACACATTAGCCTCTCACGCTGCTTCCCTTGACTCAAAAAACAGGATCTGCCAAATATAGAAAGGATATATGGATTCCGAACCGTTCTTTCCGCAAGCACCAAGTAATGAATGGAATAGTCAACACTATTGACATTTCAAACCCAGTATACAGTGGTATTAATCATGAGATCGATTAGTACTACCCAATTTTGACCATGGACTTTCAACGACGATAAACAAAAATTACTAAACTAAACATGATTACAGTACCCATAAATATCCTCATCTTGTAAACTGCAAAGTCACCCATCAATCACCCTGCTTGATGATCTATAACAAACGTTTCACAAATGGATTGACACCATTGGGTCCCCCTCAAAGTCATTAAGTTCAGAACTACTAATCATAATCTTAATCATCATTAGACCCTGGTGTTAATCATTAACAATCACTAACAATCGATCAATCCTTAGTACATCAATTAATTAGTCATAATTAATCCGTATTGATCCATATGAATCATTGAGAACCCACTGTCATGAACCATCGATGGCTTAAGATCTAACCACCTCCCCGTTGAAGTCACGCCCAGTGGCATGTTCATGATGGCCGTGTTGCCAGTACGCGCTGCCACGTGCAACGCCTCGGCACTTGAGGAAGGTTGGGAGATCCAACAAAAGGGTGGATGAATAATCAATGATGGTTGAATATTAACAAGGCTTGATAATGATGGTTGAATGATCGCTATGATAATTAACGAGGATGAATGAATATAACTATATAGTTGATGAATTTATTGAACATTCATGAATGATGGTTAATCTACGCTAATTCATGAAGATGGGAATATGGTGGTTTCTCAAAATTGGGGTACCCCAGGGTAATTACCCCTAAATTGTCATGCATTCAAAATAGTAAATTTGTTTCTGTTTTTTGTTTTTTTTTTTGGGGGGGAGTTCCCCTTTTTTGAGAAACCGCCATATTGAGGATGAATGATAATTAATTAATGATAGTTGATGATTGACAATGATGGGTAATAATCGGGATTACCGACAAGAATCGCTGGTCAATGATGGCTGATTGTTGTTTATGATGGTTGATGATGGCTAATGATGATTGGTGATGGTGGACAATTGTCAATGATGGTTGATAATGTATACTGGGTCGAAAGCTGGACACTGGTATATCACGGACATCCAATCTGATCTATATGGCATGCGAATCATGCTAGCATATACTATTATATGCAGGTTTGGGCTAGGTGATCGTCTGAATCTGGAGGTATAGCCTGTGACCCAGTAAACCAACACAATAGTATTCTGTTACGTTCAATCATGAACTCAAAACTGGATTGCCGGGTTCCAACCATTAAACCAGTTCAAACCATTATTACTGGTTATCAAACACAGTCAACTTGCAGGCACTATCAGCCACATTGATGATTGCAAACCAATATCAGTCAGCCAATATCAACATGTATCAACATATATCAACATAATATAGGAACCTTTGCAAACCAATATCAATCGTTTGTGTGACCAACAAAAGCTAGGATCAACCATCATCAAGCGGTATCAACTCTATTGACTCTTAGTATTGAGTATTGATCTTTGATCAGCGAGGGCGTCACCATGAACAGCATCACAATCCCAAGTCGCGCACACAGATCTTTCGAACGCCGAAGGTGGCGTTGGGGTCTGCGCCCGCCTCGCTACAATGCCGTGATGTGCCCCCATGGGATGCCACTCAGAGCAGTGGTCAACGACAGCTCTGGGTAGTGCTATCCTCGTCCAACATAGCAATGAATGGTAGATCACAGTTGTTCCATGACGAATGTGCCTCACTGAACTTGAAAGCTGAATGGCTTAAATCATGACGGACAAGCAACAATACAGGTTGATGATTGGATACTATGCTGGTGTATATGGAATTACCCACAGGTGATCGATCCTGGCAATGAAAAATCCATCAAGTACTGATGATGATTTCCAAGGGTTTCTGTAAAACTGTGATGATTTTCCATTGCCATGATACATCGCTGGAGTGTACTGATGAAGGCTAATTGACCAGAGCCGCAGTGCACAAGCATCACAAGTTCTGATGGTTGTGGGGGGGGGGGGGGACACCCACC
>VSDK01002658.1:76014-123182 GCA_009767595.1 Symbiodinium kawagutii | reverse complement strand
AACAATCACAAGTTGTGAGGGTTGGGGGGGGGGGGGGGAACACCACTTTGCAGCGGGAACACCACTTTGCAGTGGGCAACCCTGCCTAACACCAACGAAGACAAACAAAGCAGCAACCGAGGGGTTGGCAACTAATACCTGATAAAGGTGACAAAGAAATAATGCGCACAATCATATGATACACTCTTCAGCCTCAGATCAAAGCAATTTGCGCTGAATCTTACTTTTTGGTGCTTTGCGAAAGCTCCTTCAAATCATATGTGCGTGGCACATTTGCACTTGTAGACATTGTAAGCCATTGCACGTATGATCCTGTGGACAACATGTGCATCGCACATTTGCACTCGCTATTATATATCATTGTAAGCACGGATCACTTGAATTCTGCTGTTTGCTAATCATCAAGAATAAGTGATCACAAATGATCATATATTATCATTAATTCTTGATTATTAGTAATTGATCCTTGCCCTATGAACGAGCCATTGAAGCGAGGCACAAACTTTCATGTCGCTTGAGACTTTCTAAGCTGCTCTACTGCTTGCCCTCCCAAGCGCGCCTCCAGTGCATCATACGCACCATCAAAATCTCCATACCAACACGCATCGTAAAGCTCCCGGCCTTGTAGCTTTTCCAGAAATGGACATGACAAGGTCAAATGGTACAACCATGTACAACCCCTTCCACAAAAACATGCGTCAACATACTCTGGCCACAGTCCTCTGCTACTGTTTGATCTATTTCCAGGTGCTGTGTGTGTGTGTGTGCGCGCCTTACTGGTTTCCTGACATATGACTACGTCTATCTGTGTGCTTTCAATACCTGCATACAAAAGCAATTTTTATTTTTTCTACTTGAAGCATTTCTAATATACTGGAATAAAAGAGGCGAGACAATGTTCAAGCAGCAACAGTAGCAACAACAACAATAACAACAGCACAAGTATCAGTCGAGAATGGTTGCTCATCATGTTAGCAAGAATATTTGTGGTGATTCTTCATGCAGGTAATGTTTGATGTTTGACTGGGCGAGTCAACCAAATAAATTCAATCTGGGAAATCACCGACATGAAATACACATCAATAAACCGTGGAATCGTACAATGGCAACAACAACAACAACTTGGTAAATAGTTGTTGGCAGTTCATTTCAGAGGCTCCACCCCTATCTAGCGACAAACACCAGAAACAGCTACAGCAAGCCCGGCAGAGTGCTAAGCCAAGAATCCACCACCACATTTGGCCATCTTTTAGTAGGATTAGTTCATCCTTTCAAGCATCATGGAAAGAGCACCATCTGCTGCCTCATATCAACTGCCAATTTGTGTGGGTGGCAAGACGAATCGAGTACCCACAGATTCGAGCATGGGCAATATCATGATAATTATTTGGTCCACCAGTTCGAATGATTTTAATGGAAGATGCGTATGAATAAATCACCATCACTTGCTACCCACAACTCATATGCCAGGGCTTCTTCACTGCTGGATCTGCCATTACCACACAGCTCGTTGATCGCGCCACCACCAAGACCCTGTCAGGCTCCGGCTTTGGTTTTTTGCAGGCAAACTTTGACCTGGGCAAATGCACTCGGCATTGGAAGTAGTTTCTGAGATACTTCTCCAAGTCTTGCAAGAATGCTTCTTGAGACTTGTCTCTTTTGACATCTGACTTGTTGATAGACCAGTGCTGGATGGTTATTGCCCAGCTTGTCACCAAGCGATGGTCACGAGAAGTCTGTGTCAGCTGGCTTCGCTTGTCAAAAACTTGGTCGGGTCTCCAGCAGTAAGTAAGCATGAGGGTGTACAACCCATGTTGGTCATTGTTGCTTATCAACGCCCATGATCAACCAAGTTCAGCACTTATTAACCGTTATTGATAGTTGCTGAGCCACTGTGAACAATTGCGTGGTCAGTATTAGCAGTTGGTGCACATATCATATTAAGACTATGACCCGGATTCAATCAATTGCTATGGCAACAGTGCATCCCACTTTCCGACATGAACATGCCAGCCATGATCAAAACCTGTCCTATGGCACTTGTCCACCAGCGTTGACAAGGCTTCCCCCGTGGATGCTTACATAGTAGTGTTTAGTGTGGGTATGTTTGCTACATTCGAGGGATTTTGTTTGATTCTCAACACGTTTTAATTGCTACGCGTCGATAATTATCAATCAATGATTGTTGATGATTAATTAATTGTTGCCGATAATTATCAGTGTGAATGAGTACTGTATTATTGGTTGATGATTGCTGGATTACCAATACTGAATACGCATCATCTGCTACACACATCAGTACTGGTGCAACATTGCTACGATGATTAATTATCAATGATCCTGAGGAATCCTAAGTTTGAGAAACACGTATAACATCTGCCTTTGATATACCCCCAGTTATGATCCAGTTTATTGACCATGCATAGTAATCAACTCCAACCATAACTTGGGGATCCCCCTGTGGCTTAAGAAACCGCGATATTGGTCTTCTTATTGCTCATTACCCCCTGTGATTAGCCACTATAATCCCCTAAGAAAGAATATACAAATCCCTATGTTCCAAAAACTGCCATATACTCCTGTCTCAGGATACCCTTCCATAGCACCTGCGTAGCCCGCCCGCCCAGCCTGTCTCAGGTGGACGACTCGTTTCAGCCTTCGTCGGAACCGTTGCTGGCTTCGCTGTTTCAACCGCTGGCTTCGCTGCCTGACATGACCCTTTGCAGTGGCGTTTGGATACGGTGGTACATCATTCTAAAACTACTTCAAGAAATGAGTAGACTAGTCCAAGTTTGATCTCCTGAAAGTTCACTCAACTAGTATGGGAGATCAACAATTCAAAGAAATTGAAGATCAAGCTGATAGCTACCAGCTTTCTTGTTTGACATTTTGTCCATGGGTGTTGCCCTTCTGGCCGCAGATACCTCAAGGTCTGTTATCCTGTGAGACAACGTCCAGATTTGTGCATGCCATAGTTGCGGTTGATTTGGCCACGGGTCAATATTGGCCAACACCAATTTCATAGAGGATAATGACCAACAACAATAGGGAAAACAATGGTTAATGATGGTTGGTGATTATCATCAAACCACCAGCCAGGTATGTGTTGTTTAACCATTAATTAATTATGGTTGGTTGTTGAACCCTATTGTCAACCATTACCCTTTGGTAAACTAACCTGGCAATGGAAAACCCACCATTTATTGGTGTTTTGCCAGGGTTTCACTATGAAATATGGCTAAAATCCGTTGCCAGGTTAGTTTACCGGAGGGTAACCACCAATTCCCATTACCTCCAGTTGCAGGTTCCAATCTTCCAGGCAGGTCCTTCCGAAAGAACTACCACTCTCCCAAGCTCTCCAAGCCTCGGAGCTTCCCTTGGATTCCTTTGAATCCTTGGCAAACAGGACCTTTCTGGGGCATCACTTGACATGCCTATGCGACACTGATGCTTGCCTATGGGATACTGATGGAACGGATTGGCTGGTAGCATGTCCGATGCAGCCAGCTGGTCGAATGAAAGAATCATGTCATCTATGTCGTCACCAATGGATCAGCTGAATTGTAGCTCTTAGGCTGGCGCCCAGGTGATGGTTCATGACAAGCTAGCGCTAAGTAATGGCCAAATTCCCATGCAAATGGCATACACGTCGCGACAAATCTTCCATGATTCATGAGAGCAACATGAAGGTTAGGACGCGGGCTTAAAACTCTGGTGTCAAGTATGGTAAAGTGGTGCAAATGCAACAACGCATCATGTTTGGCAAAATCCAAGGACTTAGTTTGCGAAGATTGTTTTACCAATGCTCAATTGGGGCTAATCATTGTGGTTCACTAAGCACACGATCCGTGACAAGTTCTATTAGTACGTAGCCATGTCTGTCATCGCAAACATTCCGCAGATTCTGCTCAAATTACCATTATATAGTGTTCACTCTACTATATGTAGAACAATCAAGGAATTGTTCATGGTAAAAATCACGCGCATAATTCTTGCAGCAAACAGGGTTGTTGACGAGGAACAATACAAGATTACAGTATATCAAAGAAAATGACATATCCTCAACTAAACCATCAATCATGATTCTGGCGACCAACGCGTAGGTAGTGTGTACCATCACGGTTCATTGACGTTTTACAACTCTGTGATACGCCGCTCGGGTCTCTGGGCAGGCCCCGCGATGTAGGGCTCCAGGTAGCGTACAGATGCACCTGCACACAATAGTGGAGCGGTGAAGACCTTGGCATTCCAACCCCCGGTTGGTAAGGAACCAGTGGTAGATCCAGGCCCTAAAGCCAGTGGCTCAATGGCTGGGTCGTACGAGTATATCAGTATATACGTGTGGTTGATCATGATGGATCTCCCATTGCCCAAGTATATCTTCTGATCCTGAGGCAATGACTTCGCTATTGCCGGCTTTTCAAACGTTGCCACACTGTGCCTATTCAAATGGCTGGTCCATAAATGGTGGTACTAGTACACCCCATCAACTCAAGGATGATGATGCTGACAGTTTCGGAGGGTCCCACCAGACTACCGACTACCAATCCAGAGCGACAATGTGCCCCTCACCAGGTCGCTTGTCAATTTCTAGAGTCGATAGTGTTCAGCAAAACGCTATGCTGTACATTCTGTACATCTTGTTTCATGCTGATGCACAATTTTGGCACATGATTATTGCCCAGTTCAGCAGAAGTGGTGGAGTTTTGGAAACAACCCTGAAGTTCAGCCTGTTGGGTGGAATTTGCATACTTAGTAGAAATGAAAAAAACCTAGTTTTAGCTATTTAAGGCATATTCGCACTTTGACACACTTTAACCGAACAGTTTTCAACGGCTGCACATGCAGTGAAGATCAGGAAGTCTTGTATCACCGCTAGCAAGAAACAGCAGATCAAAAAGTATCGAAGTTCTCCATCAAAAAGTGTCGACTTGAGCTGTGGGTCTTTCATCAAAAACGGGGCCAGAATGTCCACAAGTGAAGCTCCCATCCACAACATCAAATACCGAAACCAAATCAAACCATCAGTTTTCGGGGGACACCATCCATGGACTCATAATCCCACACCAGATCGGACAAAGCTTTGGGATCTCAGGAGGTTCCCAGGTTCACCCGGCATGGGAACACCTTGGCCATCACGGCTCGTCACTCAGCCGCACCTACTAAGGCGAGGCCGGTGAAGCAAGCGCCGCAGCATGTCAAAGCCTTGGTTCTCACCCAACCATGGCATTGAAACTTGGATCAAGTTCATGCAGATTTGCTTGGCAAGTGAATTCATCGAGGAAAACTTTCAGACTATCCAAAAAAATATCTATAGACAAAAATGCCTCGTACAGAAGCTGAACTTGGCAGTTGCCACTTGGTCCAATGACAACGTGCTGTGCCGACTTCCCAAGCGCCCTGGGACCCTGTTGAGACATCCGACCGACGTCATGAAGGCACACAGCACCGTGCGACGCAGGAGTTCAACGTGGTCAGTGGGAAATGTCTAGGGTCCATGAATATCCACAAATGGTGGGTCCCCTTCACATCCTTAGCCAAGCAATTGATAGGGAATGCATGGTTGTTGGACAAAGCCATTGAACAAAAAAAGTAGTAGATTCCCAATTGCGGATTTCCAAGCACGACTTAAATCGGTTGAAACACTGATTCCCGCTTTGGGAAACACTGGCTGATTGGCAAATCACCATGTGGGGATCTAAGAGTTGCCCTTGATGACATTACGCTGATTTATTCTCCACCACATGATATACGCGAATGACAGCAGTTTGCTGCATGTTGTTGGTACCGCATATATTCATTAGGCCTTGACATGGCATGGCTGTCTCAAGCGATGTTTCATGGCTCAAGCCTGAAGCGCTGCCAGTGTGGACAAGGAGGTCACCGCGAACAGGGTCCGAGTAAGTGATCCCAATGATAATGCTGGAGATTTGAAGCAAGCAGAACAAATTTAATACAGTAGATGGAAACAAGTTCTACAAGTTGAATAATCGAGGGAAAATTCATCATATCATACCAATGACATCGCAATGTCTATGACTCTATGATTCTGCTTGAATTAATATTGGCTTGCTTGCTCCCAACCAGGTGTCCTATCTCAGGTGTCAGCTGGGGGTGAGCACAATGGGCAAACCGCGCGCAGCAGATCGCTACACATCGTAACTTGGGACTTATATGGTGTCATAGTGACCGACATTTCCCGTAGCCATGATGCGAAAATCTCCCGGCTCCTGTCGAGATGTTCTTGTGCATCAAAGGAAACCTCGTTCCATGCAGCTGAAATTCCAAGAAGGGGTGCCGCATGGATCGAATCTCGTACCAAACGCGAATGAAGCAAATATAGTCAAACCATTTCAAACCCAGCTGGAGAAACACATGCAACGGTTCAATACCAAAATACCTCCACGACCCAAAGATGAAAAAATAGGGTTTGTCCTTCAAGTGTCGGCGATTTATGGCGATTTCATGCCAAACTTAAGTGGATGCCCGACTGCCCTGTGATTATGATATATCATATTTACTTCTCTTTGCTTGTTTGGCCATTCAAACACAAAGTATACTTCAAACTGGTTTAAAATTGTTTTTTCCAGTACAAAAAATACCATTGGTAAATTTGAGACCACTAAACCTGTGGAACAAACACCGGAAACAGCACGCATCACTCAACGGTTCCATACTTGCCAACGTGGTGGCAGCTCTCCTCTGAACGTCACCAGTTCCTGGAGGCCCGCCGTCGGTATCTATGAAGCTGAGCAAGCAAGGCTTGGTTTTTGCAGCACGTTTCAGCTCTGCAGGTTCCATGGGCTCGCGATAGTGTTATTCCTAAGCCAGGATTTCCGGACGGGTTGTGCATCGTAGGAATGCCAATTTGACGTAAAGTCATGCCAGGCAGAAAGGTTCCCCGTCAGGTTCCGCAGCCAAGAAACAAAGAAGTTGGAGCCGTTGGTGTTGGGCCCGTCGTTGGCCATACAAAGGAGACCTGGAAAGGCCGCGATGCAACTGGAAGTCCGTAGAAATCCTGCTGGTGGTTTCAACCCTGTCATGAAAAAATATGGGTCAACCAACCAGTTTAGGGAAAATAACAAATGGTATAGCGCTGACTTGGGATACACAATGCCTGTGGTCATTGTGGTTTGACCAATTTCACTATCGATAAGTTTTAGGTGTTGAGCTACAGCGATTATGTCTTATGTAGCTTGTAAACAAAACTGTATTACAGGGCAAGTATGGACAAATCCGCTTTGTTCGCTGGGGTACAAACTACTTCCCCGAAGGGATGTCTTGCAACACTTACGCCCATCCCCGCTCGCAGGGTGTTGAGCCATAAATTCTAAGTCATTCAGAACAGTCATAGCTGTTGAAACCTAAAAGGATCACGGTTTTGCGATTGGAATTTTGCGGTGTTTTTTGGAGGTAAGTAGCAACCTAACCAACCACCACTAAGCTGACCCACAAGTTTTCCCCTTCGTCCACATAACGTTTCAAGGTACCCAATGCCATCATGATCACCTGCCCACGCAATTGTGCCATGACCCCGGAAACCATGAAATTCTGTTGCTGTGAAACATGTCCATTCCTAAAGGATTGGGGGCTTGGGGGTACTGTACTACCAATTTACGAAGTGGGACAACCGGCGAAGGTATGCTGGAACATTCTTCTCTGAGAAAGGTTCAAGATTGTCAGTAGTTTGTAGTGCGACATGCATCCCAACACGCTGGGCAACAACTCCCTTGGCTGTAAAACCTCGCATCGATCAGGAAAACACATCATGAAAAATCATCAGGATCTATTGATTCTTGGCCGCTAAGCATAATTGTCAACATTTCGATTCTGAATATCTCTGAATTCATCACTATTTTGTTTTGAATGATCAATCATTCGACCACAATTGCGATGAATACCCTCTGATAAACTACCCTGGCCCTGGCAATTGAAACGCACAATTTTGTTACCCGGAACCCCTAGGGAATCTGGTTTGGTCAGTCCATGCTGTCCATGGCTGTCCTGAAAAACATCCCCACTGCTCCAGCCCTGTCCTCGGCGTGTGATCTTTTCCCGGAAGTTTTCATCCGGGAAGCGACGAGAGTAGATGGACTCGCCACCGGTCCTCGGTGTGCACTTGGGATCTGGGATATGACTGTGGTCCACGGTTATACATGGTTATAATCCCTATGAGGTATGGCCCTGGCTTGTTATAATCCCTGCAACCATGGTTAGATACTAGTTACTGGGGATGCACATCCATGAGGACCAAGCTGAATAGTGCGGTGTCTGATGGCAGGTCCTGCTAAACCAGTTCCTGTCTAAGGAAAAAAGGTGATTTAGCCACAAACGGTTGGTTTATCAATGTCTGTCATCAATCAACTGTTATTTTTTTATGCTAGCAATATTGCTGGAAGACAACCGTGATGCAAAACCAAACACTTTCTTCAAGTGCAACAGTGATGCACTGGCAATGAAATCATTGTGGCAGTGATGGTGACAATGCCAATTACCGTATGTGTAAGGAAAATAGCCATGAAAATGGTGACACTGATGATCATGACAATGATGACAATGACAATGATGATATAATATGATAATGGTGATGACGATGAGCATGATCAACATAAAAAATTGAAGCAAAAATCATTGATTGACGGTGAAGACCCTGAAGTTGATGGCGGCCATACTCCAGAGATTTTTGGAAAACCATCAGCCACCCATCACCAGCCCAGCGTCCCGTTGGCATTCTCGAAGTCACCTCCCTGACGCCGATGGTGAGGAACCCAAGGTTTCCGCCATGACACCAAGAACTTAGGGCCTCCACCACCAGCACGGATTCAGCTTACCAACATGGTGTAAATGACTATGAGCACCGAGGAGATCGCAAGAGTTAGTGTGTACAGTCATGGGTTGTTAACCCCAGACATTGGTTGGTGATCTTACATGTGTCATATTCTTTGCATCATCATTAGCTTGGTGTTTCTCAAAATAGGTGTACCCTCAATTCATCCATGATTAACAATTTGTGGTAATAAACAAACCATTTTTGGGGTACCCCCATTTTGAGAAACCGCCATCTATGTATTGCTACATGATGGTACGCAAAAGTCCGTGACCGACCGACTTGATGTTGTTGCTTCTTGTTCTCATACCGCCACAGATTACTTGAAACTGCTGGACATTTGTTTCCCTATCATTCTCCGTTCAAGACTGTCCATTATCTTCTGTCAACTATGTAACCCGTGTTCCACAGCATCAAGAAGCAACCCACCAGGAATTCCAGAAATGGGCTTTGTGGTTGTCAACTTCGTAGCTTCTACATTTTGACCTGCCCTACGAGGTGAGCACTTGGTCCGGCAAGCTCAAGCTTCTGGAAAAAGTTTGTGCCGCTCAATCCCGACAAAGTTGCAATCACGGCGTACCACTGCTCCCATTTGCGCATTGTTACGGCCAAACTCATCAGCCAGTCCTGAATACGGTGAGCTAAATATGTCACAAAAGTTGACTCATTCGCCCTTGTTCAGACTCTCATAGTACACACTAAAATCAAAACAAAGCATCTTCACACATAGACAGCAGTGACAGTGGCATCCCAGATTTTCTACATGACCATGGCACCATCGTAGCATATGGCAGCTATATTCACTGTGATCGTTGGTTGGTGATTTCCAACCGATTTCCAACCACCGCTAAGCTAGCAAATTCACAGTTACAGTTTTGAACCACCATGGCTCATCAGACTCATCACCGCAGGTCGTGATCCTCCCAAAATCGGACCATTTGCACAGCCTGGATCATGAGCCCTGGGATCATGCGATGCCTAGGTGCTCGCACAGGCGACAATGGTAGGGAATGAGTATAGATCCAGTAGTTCATAAGCCCACTATCTTTGGGATAGATCACCAGCTATTCAAGGAAAACTTGGGGTGGATTATTGATATGGACCTAATGAACATGATGAAGCGACGCGTCGAGTTTCAAGCCTCTTGTGCTTGTCTGTCTTGGCTGCTTGTGTACTCCAATCTGTCTAGCTTTCTTTCGTTCTAGTATTTCTAGCTGTGATTGAACAACTAGACTGAAACTAGGCTGGCTGCAGAGTCAGGTTCCATTTGGTTCCACAGCACGGTTTTGCTGTTCATATTGATAGCGAAAAATCAGGGCTCATCCGGGTTCATCGGTTTGGAGGGATAATGAGGGCTCAAAAATCACCACCCACCTATGGCAACCTGTACCATAGTCAGAATACACTTGCAATTGCCGTTCATCTTCCAATGCAGGAATGTACCATCAAAGTTTTGTGAGAACACATACACTCATAACAAATGTATCAAATTTTGATGTGTGCACAAACTGTCCATGCCATATTTTAGTTGAAGGCTGAACAAACAAACGCGGTGACAGGGCAAACACGCAACCGCTTGGTATTTGGATGTCTCAGCTCATCGGGAGCGGTGCTTCCGGCTTTTCACTTCCATCTCGAAATTGCACAATGCCAAACCATTTAGGTGCTTCATATATCATCGAAAAACGGTTTCATGACTGTAGAATTATTTCATCACCCGGCCATACATCATCGATCAGGTGACAAATCATAGACAGATTCACCATATCAGGTACATTTGTTTCATCAACCCTCCATATATCACTAATATACATTTGTTTCAGCACCCAGCATCACTGTTTCATTACTGTAAATTTCTTTCATCAATCAACAATCACAGGCTTTCAGGTTCCCATGGGTGGGTCCCCGGACAGGATGCTGCCTTTGTAGTGGAAAGCCTTGCCTCTCGCCGTCAGGCCTGGTCTGCATTGCCAAGGGATATTGGATAGGGAAAACCGATCACCAGTGGTTGGAGGCACATCCTGTTCGAAAATCACAACGGATTGCCTATCCCAAAACCTCTGATAGGGAGATCCTTTTGTCCACTAATTGGGATGGTTGAAGCCTGCAAGATCGAAACATGTGAAGTGCTGCTCTGTTTTATCAATTCACAGCGTGTCAGGAAAAAAGTCGAACATGTTCACTCAGAAAAAATCAGAAACATATTGAATATGACTGAATCATAGAATCATAGTGATCATGCATTTCAGGCAAAGAACCTTATGGAGTTTGCCAAGTATCAAACATGGCCATGATTAAAACATAAAACCCATGCATCCAACTGACTCCCTGGTGGCTTTTTGCCACCATCAGGAACCAGTCGAGTCGATTCTTGCGTCATCAATGGGTCAATCATTATCAGCCCATATCAACCAACATGCCTATCAATAATGAAACAGGGGCCCTCTGATTAAACCCCGGTCAATAATAATCATTGAACATCATCCTCACCATCACCATCACCATCGCCATCGCCATCATCATCATCATCATCATCATCATCATCATCATCATCGTCCTGGTATTCAGGATCAACCGATATTCCAAACCATTACAGTAGCAATCACAAATGTTACTCCGTACCAACCATCCTCATTTTCCGCCAGTAACTGTATGAACCAAATTATTCGTCATTATTAACAAAAAATTGGCAAACTGAATCAAGTAAAGAACATCACACAGCGCTGCTTGTTTCTACAAAGCGTTCATGTGATTGTGAAGTTGAGAACTGTCACCACCTTGACCTGGCTGGCCCCATGTAACCACTGACCCATCTGCACGGATCGCAGCAAAGGCACCGGCTGTGGCCTGTATCTGCTGCACAGTCTTCAGCTGATCCTGGACCTCAGAGCTATCACCGCCACAATCTGGATCACCCCAAGTCACAACTGACCCATCTGCACGGATCGCAGCAAAGGCACCATCGCAAGTGGCCTGAATCTGCTGCACACTCTGGAGCTGATCTTGGACTCGAGAGCTGTCACCCCCATAGTTTGGGTCGCCCCAGGTCACAACTGACCCATCTGCAAGGATAGCGGCAAATGCATAGTGTGTAGACTGAACCTGCTGCACACTTGTGAAATCATTTTGGACTTCAGAGCTATCACCACCACACTGTTGCCCAGGCAAAACTGAAGAACCCCAAGTCACAACTGATCCGTTCGCAAGGATGGCAGCAAATGCACCACCACAAGAGGACTGAATCTGCTGCACACTCTGGAGCTGATCTTGGACTTGAGAGCTGTCACCCCCGCATTTTAGGGCGCCCCACGTCACAACTGTCCCATCTGCAAGGATAGCGGCAAATGCATAGTGTGTAGACTGAACCTGCTGCACCCTGCAGAGCTGATCTTGGACTTGAGTGCTGTCACCCCCCCAGTTTTCATCACCCCAGGTGACAACTGACCCATCTGCAAGGATAGCAGCAAATGCATAGTTTGTAGACTGAATATGTTGCACGGTCTGGAGCTGATCTTGAACGTTGGAACTGTCGCCACCATACTCTGGATGGCCCCAGGCAACAACTGACCCACCTGCAAGGATAGCAGCAAATGCACGGTCTGTAGACTGAATCTGTTGCACACTCTGAAGCTGAGCTTGGACTTCGGAACTGTCACCCCCATAGCTGTCATCACCCCAGGTCACAACTGACCCGTTTGCCCGGATCGCAGCAAATGCACGGCTTGTGGCCTGAATCTGCTGTACGCTCGTAAGCTCATTTTGGACCTCAGAGCTATCACCGCCACGAACTGAATGTCCCCAAGTCACGACTGACCCATCTGCAAGGAGGGCAGCAAATGCACCACCACAAGAGGCCTGAATCTGCTGCACACTCTGGAGCTGATCTTGGGCTCCAGAGCTGTCACCGCCAAAATGTCGATCGCCCCATGTTATGACTCCGTTTCCTCCATGGCACCACAATGCGAAGGCACCTTCTGTTGCTGCTATCTCCGCTTGAAGGGAAACAGCGGTGACGTGGTCTCCATCTTGAATCCCTGCAGCTTTCAGTGTCTCCTCGGGATCCACTAAGACATGTCCGTCTACAGTGGCAAGCCTCAAAAACCTTTGTCCCAAAGCCTTCTGAGCCTCAGTCTTCAAGTCCCCTGCAGTAGAGGATTCTGGGAGCAAAAGGGCCTTACTCTTGCCACTTGGCAAATTCACCTTGACTTGAAGCATCTCCAGAAACTCAGACCTTACTCTAGTTTGGTGAATGGTCCTCCAAACGAGTCTCAAGCCAAACCGTGCCAATCTGCTGATACCGCGGTGCGTTCTTGAGTCACACAGCTGCAAGTAACCTTTCAAAGTTTACGGCTAACAATTGCTGGCCATAACCCAACCATGGTTACAAGTGTGTAGCTGTTGTACATCCCAAAAAAAATCATCCAAATCCGGAGAAAAGATGTAGTGGCGACTTTGAGCTCTGGACATTTCACGTTCAACCAGTGTCAGAAGCTACAACCAATATCAAAAACTGATGAGTTTCTTTCAATTGATGATTGGTGAATAGTTGGTGATGTGTTGTTGATGGTAGTCGTCCTCATCATCATACTCAATTGTATCGCTGTATCAGCCCCGTGCGATAGTCATTGAGAAACTTGTTGACAATAGCACATCAATCATGTCCATGGTTTGCGATGTATAGGCTTATTACTAGCCAACATAAGTATTACTGCAACCATCATGTAATCATTAAATAATCCCCAAGGCCAACCATGGTTCACAATTGTAAAGCACAAAAATCCATTATCAACCAGCATTAATTGGTTATCTCATGAACCGATATTGACCACAGTATTGACCATGGATTGTCCAATCATTACTTCAAATATGTATAGATCCACATGATCAACGAGAGATCAGCAAACAAATGGACGCATCTCATTTTTTGATGCCTCTTCCACTACCATCATCGACCAGCAGTGCGGATGGCCACACCCCACACGGAGTTTCAGCGCCTTCGTGTTCCCCCGTGCACAGTTGCCGGAAGTTCTCAACCGTCTTGGGCACCTAGCCGGTAGCTATGGACTGGCGAGCCAGCGACCACCGTGGCCGGTGGGGGAAACTGCGGTGGCCGCTTGGACGTTGGTTTCCAGTGAATCCCAGGGGTTTCTAGGGATTATTGGCTCATGATGCAGCAATCATTATTGCTGGGTCATGATTACCCACTATGATTGATGAGTCAGCAGTCATTGATTATTTGATGCCCTGTCAGGTGATTTCAAAACCTGTAGTGGGTACCTCTGAAGCACAGACCTTTTAAGGGAATTCGATGTCGCGATTAGCCAATACTTCACAGCAATCGCCGAAAGCTCCTGGGCGTCATCTCTACTGCTTCGTCCCAAGTATTTTGGACCCAAGGAGTTGGTTCACAGTGATTCTCGGATATATTACTTGATACCAACATGTATGTATCAAATAAAAATGGTCTCATGATTGTCAGACTATTAGTATCTATACCAACCTTTAAAGGAACTAGTATAAGTATTTGAGGAACATTTGTAGGCAAAAACTTACTTACACCTACTCAAAGAATGACCCAGCTTTGAAGGTTCTACCAGCAGCGACCTGCAGAAGCCGCTCTGGGACTCGCGACCTGCACTACCCCACTGAGTACCCCTGGCACTGTCGCTGTAGAGCACAAAGACCTCGGTTCAGAGGTTACAACTGGAGGTGAACGCATCCCCCAAGAGGTTTTCCAATGGAATCCAGAGGCAATAGGTTTGTTACCCTCCTGGATTTTGTTGCAGACATTCCTGAACCATGTGGGTTGGACCATCATGTACGTGTTTGTCATGGTGCTTCTAGAAGGGTCACAGTATGAACGTGTGTAGGAACCGACCATACCTCAACCTCATCACCAAGATCCAACATATATCAATCATCTGGGGTTTCTCAAAACATGGTACCCCCTAAATCATCCCATATCAACCATTTGTAGTAACCAACCGTTTTTAGGGACCCCTATGGCTTGAGAAACCACCAGTAATCAACCTCCACCATCACCGTTCACCATCCATCACCAATAGGTGACCATCCCATCATCATCCCAACCCATCCATGGATGGTTCCTCAACCACCAACCAGATCACCATCCTCAACCTCAACCATCCTCAACCATGCCAACCATTTATCAACCTCCACCATCCACCACCATCCACCACAATCCATTCACCATCCATCACCATCCATCACCATCCATCACCATCCTCAACCATCACCGTTCACCACATCCCATGGACGGCCCTCAGCTCAGCAGCGTCCCCTGCGCTGCCCGGCCAACCGTCGCGGCTCCGCGTTGCCCATGGCAATCTCCATCCAGGCCCGGGGCCTTGGTGATGGTTCCAGGGTGTGGGTTGGTTGGTCAACCAGGGACAACTAAGGGGGGATTCATATAGTTTAATTTTATCTAAGGGGGGATTACATCCAGAAATTAGTTTAAAATAATTACTTAAGATCGTAAATTTATGTGATATAATTACTTAATATAATTACTTTGACAGCTATAGTTTAGTCATTGTCAAGTAATCTTAATATAGTATGGATGATGTCATATAGTAACATTAGCTATTGAATGTTGAGATATGTGCATCGATTTATTTGCTTGTCTATTCATCTTTCTATTCATGTATTCATCATTATTCATCTCTATTTATTTGTTCATTTATCGATATTGTATACATAGATAGAGAGAGAGAGAGAACAAAAATCCCAGGTTAGCTCTCAGTTTCCGCTCCACCGAAGAATGACACACCTTGGTCCACCCTTTCACAATGCAAAGATTTCCTACCAAGGGGCCAGGAAGGGTTTATTGCTACAGGAACCCAATTCCAACAAAAATCTGCCCGGTAGAAGCCCCTCATTGGTTGCATCGGGATTCACCATCTACGAAAACAAAAACGATGCCAAAAACGGCGGTTGGTAGATGTTTGTGTTATGTAGTTGAATGTAAGTGATAAGCAGCTTAGAATTGCCATAGCCCCAAGCAACCTCATTTGTTTCTAGGTTTGTTTCCCCCAAACAGCCATGTGTTCAGAATTGTTCCATAATCCTCTTTGTGGTCTACCGCGGATGATATATGCATGAACAAACACTCCACATGCCGAAAGCTACATGTGTGTGGTCGGCGGCATCTGACTGCTGGGATGTTCACCAACTAATTCAGTTGCTTGGCTTGGTTTATATTTGACCCACAGCCATATATAGCTTGTTTATCCCCTACTCTAATTGGGTATCATCCCCTATGACTCACCATTCACCAGCTGGAACTCACCATGGATGTTGGTTCCCTTGACCTCGCCACCAGCTCCTTGCTGGCGCCCGGACAACGACTGAAGGTCATGCTCCACGGGCCCCTCCTCCTGGGCAACGGTGGCCCCCGGCCTGGAATGTGCCCGTTGGGACCAAGGTGGGGCCATGGTCATGACGTAGCCATGATCCTTTGGGGGTGGTTGGGGGATCATGGCTTGGGATGGTTGACATGGCACCACCATACATGGATAGTTATGGATACACATGTCAAAACCAGCAGTGAAATGGAGACCTACCAAAACACAAACACACAAACAGCGATAAGTTCCGTTGAATAGAAATGAATGGGCAACATGGGACAGCCTTGGGCCATGCTAGTTTCGGCAGTGCGTGCTCCTCGTCCTTCTTCTTTTCAATATCCGCAAGGAGCTTCTTCAACCTCTACACAGGTTGTCAGGTATGCCTTCCAAGAGAAACCAAGCTCAGCCAGAATTGGTCGGATGAGTTTGGCCTGGGAATGTCCAAGTGTGATGGGTACCAGTCCCCCGAACCAACAGACCAACATGTGTGTTCTTCACCACATTCAGACATGGATCTACACTGCTCCCAAGATTTGGCAGCACTTTAGAACCCAAACTACACCATCGTGCCGCTGCCTGCTTTGATGGCAAGTCATTGCAATGAAACAATCTGAACCCCTCAGCCACAGCCCCGTCCCAGTAAACGCTTGGGTTCTAGTTGCATGTTGCAATATGCTGCTTTCTTGAAATAAATAGGGAACCACCAGAATTGGATGGTTTATGATCGTAAGTCATTTCCAATCCATGATTTGGGGGGTAGCCCTATGACTTGAGAAACACCCATATGTTGCAATGCCGACCCTCTCATGGGAAGCCGTGGCTTCCGTTGGAGGCTGTTGCTACGCCAGGTATGCCATCAAGCAACTCTTCGTACCTCGGACGACATGGGCACAGCGGCTTGGTCGAGTGACCCTGGTGGTTTCCCCAAGGGAAAGAACGTGGAATGCTGGCGAGATGCCATTGACCCAAATGGCGAGTTGGGTCAATACTAATCAACCAACGAATGGGGGATAACCACCAACAATAGGGAAAACAATGGGTAATGATGGGGAACCAAATCTTGTTAGCAACCTTAGAAATCCTACCAACACGTCGTGGGTGAAGGTTGCTGGAGTTTCTCGTGTTGGCGGTGCACTTCTATGTTAAACAGGTTGATTCTGGGACCAGTTGGCTAAACAATTTACTTGTATAATCAGTTGTTTGATTAATTTTGAATCCGCCACTTGATTTAACACCATTGAGGACCCCTACAAACCAACCCTATTTAAGACTACAAAACAATCAGTGGGCGTTGGATACCAAGCGGAACATGTACCTCAGCCAAGGTGAGAAACTAAGGGTTCATCAACACTTCGACACTGAGGCTTGAGGTGAAACTTCGCCGCAGAAAGTTGTGTAACAGCATCCCATCAAACACTGAGGGAATAGCTGGGATCACATGACACGTGAATAAGTGGAAGCACATCATCCAAGATGGCCACATTGTGCTCATCGACTTGCCATAACGTGCCACCAAAGTTGCATGTCACCAAAGAGCAATTTTACAGCTGGATGGCAAGTTTGATGTAAAGACGCACAGGAGATGTCTATCATCCTTCGAAACAGGGATGTAATTCACCATTGGAAAGCCCATTTACTTGGTGGTAGATCACATACTACTTACTGCTAAACTAATGGTGGTTGAGTAAAAGCTGGATCCAAAGATCTACCATTACGATTAGCCACTTGGCAGACCCCAAATCCTGCTTGGATGTTAGCAACCCCATGGCAACTAACCATGCTATATAGGTTATAATTAAGCTACATCATAATCATAGGCTTTATAGTCATGGTTACATATCCCATTTATAATCCCAGCCGCACATCCAAAGCTTGCTGATTGATCACCAAAAAGCCACCAGCTGGCGCTGCTTCCTCGCCGCTGCGCACTTCTTCCTGATCTCGGCGTTTCGGGGCTCAATCCTGGTTGCGGCCACCGCAGGGCCCCAGTGCAACACATGGTTGCTCTGGTGTTTTTTGAGCGCATTGGAACCGAACCCTTCAAGGAAGAGCAAATTGTAGTCATCCCCTTAAAATGATACGACACATCATATCCAATGTCCATGAGCATCCTATCAGCGACAGCTTGCCATCTTTGTGTCGAAGATGGAAGGCTCCAGCCAGCCGGCTGCTTTTTCTCGCTAGCATCAATGTTGCCTGGGAGATGTGGTGGGACGATGTACCAATCGATTTTCCGCTCTGCCACAATTGAAGCGATAACATCTGATAGTGGCTGGTGAGGTTTATCCAAGTATAGATGCGTACGGGCTCATTTATCAATATTGCTCATATTGTGTAAGATCGTATACTGGTTGGTGGCTTCAGCCCGTCTGAAAAAGACTGTAGTTCATCGACCAACCATCCAACCATCCGTATCAGGATAATGAAACATACCAAAACCACCAACACTTGCTTCTGTCTAAGCACGAACTGTTGCAAGATGATCCAATATTTATCACTATGATATCTCTCATCCCCTAGTGTTAACCACTCAACATCTATTGACCATGTTTAGTCATAGAAAACCCAGTGCTTTTCCCATATGAAACCACATCCAGCCCTTGCCCCCCCTTCCTCACAGCCCGCTGTAGATCATTGGCAGCTGCCTAGGCCAGGCTGAAACCAACGGAGTGGTGGGCTGGTGCCGTGACAAGCGATGAAATGATGTGCAGGATATGGCTATGTACCAATGATTGGTGAATAGTGGTGCCATGTGAATATTGGTTAATCACTAATCAGTGTCAAGAATGGTTGGTGCCATGTACCAATGGTTCATCACTTGGTACCATCACACGCAAACTCCCCAGTTCGCCCACAGGGCGAACAAGGGGTTTGCACGTAATAGTTTCTGGTTTATAGTTTTAGGGTTTTAGGGTTTATGGTTTTAGGGCTTCAGGGTTTATGGTTTCAAGGTTTTATCGTTTTTCTCAAAGTTTTTTTAGGTTTTTGGCTTTACGGTTTAGCTTTTTAGGGTTTATGGTTTAGGGTTTTAGGGTTTATGGTTTTAGGGTTTTAGGGTTGTATGTCTCCAGAATGCAAGCAAAACACTGGTCAAGGACCTGCGCGCGCCGTCAAGATACGCTTCATGTCACACATGTGCATTTTGTCCCGTAAAAACCTATGTTTTTCGATGTTCCAAGACGCTGACGATAGAGGCGCGGGCAAACTGGGGTGTTCGGCCGTACCATTACTATCAACAAATGGTTAATGGTTCATTGATACTATGATTAGATGTTAAGAATTGTCAACTCAACAATAATGTGTTTTTTTAATGATGGATAATATGGTTGTTTCTCAAATAGAGGACCCCCAAAAATGGTAGTTATTGCTGATCACTGACAATGATATAGCATGGATAATTTGGGGGATCCCCTATTTTGAGAAACCACCATATGGCTATGCATCAATGTCAACAGTGGATATCGGATAAACAGCAACCAAGAAAGGGAAAACAATGGCTCATAATGGTACCCCAGGGCTACAGGGTCTTGACCCATAGCCAATATATGCATGCAAACACCTCTGATTCTCTACAACTATGATTCAATCTAGACGTGTTTGTCATAGCATGATTCAACCATTAATCGTAAGCGATGAGCTCCTTCCTATCAACTCCTGTTGTTAACCAGCTTCGTAGACATTTCTTAAGCATATAATTGTACTTATTGTCTCCAGTGGCTGCTTCCCATCGAATTCTTGGCATTGGTTCCAAATGCTGGTGTGAATACTCTGTCCTTTTTTTGCAAGCTAACTCCAGCTCATCAAGCGTAATGGACCATGATTGTTCCATTATTAAACAACCACTCATCAAAACTCATCACCAATCAATCATCAACGAATCATCAATACCATTAATCAACCACTGATCGACCATTACTCAACCATGATTCACCTACAATTTTCATGCCATGGCTTTCCGGCGCCGTGCCGCCTGAGTCTTGCCCAACGCTTCTTGCGCAAGTCCCCTGCGGTAGAACGCCTTGCGATCTGCAACAAAGAAAGCACACCATGGTTGGGTCATCGTTGGTGAATGGTTGGGTGGGAGTTGATGAATGATTGCTTGGTGGCCGGTTAATGGTTGATGAGTGGCTGATTAATGGTTGATTGATGGTTGATGAATGGCTGATTGATGGCTGGTTGTTTGGTTGGTGGATGATAAATGATTGATGGATGGTTGAGTAGTGGTTGGTTCATGTTTGCGGCTAATGGCCGATTGATGGTTGGTTAGTGGCTTTGGATGGTTCGCAATCTGCACTGGTTGAATTTTTGTTTGCCACAAGTAGAATCCGTTGAATGCATACCCTAATCTAATGGTCAAAGACCCCACGTGTTGCAGGGAAGTGAAAACTGTCTAAAGTCAGGTCCAGGGTCTCCAGATCGAATGGAAATACTTCTTCACTGGCAGGTGCTGAAGAGGGCTAGGGACTTGAATGGAAAACAAGCAACTAATCTGTTTGCAAACACTCGCATGCTGATGATCCACAAAAACCATGCTCAGAAATTGAGCCCAATGAAAACGCCAGAGGTAAGCAACAGAATCAGAATGACACTACAGACTAAGACATAACCAACATGACGATGAGCCACTATTAATCATCACTAAGCGCAATTAAGCATAATTGAGCATTATCAACCACCATAATTAACTACTACTTACATCTACTTACCATCATTTTCATCCGTTTCCTCAGGAAAATCACGCGCCTTTGCATTCTCTTGGTCCACTTTCAACGCCTGGGTGCTGTGGAAGATCACTGGCTCGTAGGCCTCTTGCTGCGATTCGGTGTTCATCCCGCTGATGGCAACGATTCGATGGTGAAGCACTGGTGGGCAACAAGGGGTTTATGATCGACAACAACAAGCATTGCTGGCAGCAATAGTTATGCTGTACTTTTCTGGTATATAACAAACCATTGTGCCAACAATAGTAGTAACATTGTTGGTATCGATGCTATAATATCGTATCACCAACAATTATCCCAACACACAGTTTATTGGTATACAATTGGCAATGGGTCAAAACCCTGTACCCCTGGTTCCCTTTCATTAAGCATTGTTTTCCCTAAAAAATGGCTGGTTATTATCCTATTATCCCCCATTACAGGATTATTGGTCTAGTTGGATTCTTCTGCTAAGAGATGCCCGAGGGTTAGTAGGCGACAGGGGGGCATCTCGCCCTGCGCAGGGAGACCTGTTGTTTCGACTCGTTAAAATGATGCAACCATATGCAACCCCCGAAATGACATATTGTCAATTCATAACCCGCACAAACTTGCCAACGAAACAGTGAGGTGGAGATTGGACGACTTATTGTAATCATTTGCAAAGAATTCTTAACACCAACTAGGGAATAAACTAATTGGATCTAATTGTTTCCATAGCGTTTGCATGATATGGGTTGTAAGTCATGTTCAGGACAAACACAAGTAAAGTCTGGACCTATTTGATGTGTTCTGTGCATACATGTTTCATGCAACTGATAAAGTATGATTTGGCTTGATCATTGTTGCTACTGGTTTGCCATGCTTGATGGTGGGTCAAGGTCAATGGTGGTTACTTGTCAACCTTGTTAATATAACAGGGTTTACCTACCAATTTCATTATCATCAAATGGCATCAGTTGCTTTGCTCGCACTCCCACGGAAACGCTGCCACGCGCGGCCGTGCCTTGAGTTGCAAACACGCTTGCGCCAAGTTTAAGTGCAAGCCTGAACAAGCTCAGCTGGTGACGGATCGGTAAACAAACGTCACCCTCTGGCCGCCGTTCCGGGAACACTCAGATTCCATCTACAACTCGGGTCCGACCCTGGAAGAAAAACAACTTTGAATACGACTCCGTTACACGTAGGAATCTCTCAGTTGGCAACACCGATTCTGAGACGCTTGCAACATACAAACCAGCGTTGCGTGCTGCATGTGTTGGAACCGTTGCATCATTTCAGAACTGGAATCGTGAACCGTTGCATCGTGTGGCATAGCTGGAAGTCATAAGCTCAGTGTTGCTAGGTAGGTCGGTCACCTTCGTATGGTGTCAGCACAAGTTCCCATGTCTGCCCAAGGGTGCGCTGTTCAAAGGGATGACGTGATTGATGGCGATATCTGAGGAGCTCAGACAAACTATGGCGATGGCGATGACGATGATGATGATGATGATGATGATGATGATGATGATGATGATGTCCCGGTGAATAATCTACAATGATCATATGATCATGATTGTGTTGCTGATGCTGCTGAAATCTCTTCCGGCAACATCAAGTACTATCAGTGGTTGCTGGTCGCTGCAGGATCCGTGCCGTCAGTGTGATAGTGCTTGTGGTTTTAGCAGCGTTTGATGCCGCTACATCTCCTTGGGATGCGCCCACCAGGGAAACAAAGCGTTAAAGAAGTGGCTATATATAGATATCAGTACTGGATGGTCAGTTGGATGCACACATCATTCTTAAATACACAAAACATTGTGAACAGGACGAAAGATGCAAACATGGGAATCCCAACCTACGGATTTTCACTGCACTTGGTTCTCTGAAGTCATGTGGCGAGCCATGGTTCTCCAATACATTGGCTATGGATATTCACGAAACCATCAGAACGAAAATCATTGTAACAAACCAACCTCAACCATTATTTGGCGATAAGCATGAGTAACTCAACCTGATTCCCCTTACCAACCAATATCAACCACAATCATCGCAGAACCATGCATAACCATCGAGTCACTCAGCTTTTGTAGCCTATAGTAACCCTGGTCAACCATAATTATGACCTTAGTTACCACCATACTCACCCTGCTAAGTAAGCCCATAGTTATCTTAGTTGGCTGTGGGTCAAAACCCTATACCCCTGGTTCCCCCACTATTAACCATTAATTTCTGTGTTATTGTTGATCATTTATCCCCATAAGTGGGTTGATTCATATTGACCCATAGCCGTATATAGCTGGTATATCCCCTATAATTGTTATCATCTCCTACTATTAACCATTAACCAGCTAGTTAACCATTAGTTGGTTGATTCATATTGACCCAGCTCGCCATATATAGCTGGTATATCCCCTGTAATTGTTAGTTATCATCTCCTACTATTAACCATTAACCAGCTAGTTAACCATGGGTTGGTTGCTTAATATTGACCCCTAGCGTTGTTTATCATCCCTATCATCAACCATTGACCGGCTAGTTAACCATGGGTTGGTTGATTCATATTGACCCATAGCCAGCCCATAGTTCCCCTGGCCACGAAACTTCGCAGCGTGCGGCGCTGTGACTGGGCGGCCAACTCATGATGTGGCGCGCCATCGGGGTATGGGCGTCCTCCGGAACCAGTTGTAGAGCCTGGCCGGTGGATGAATGATGCTTGCTATAGAGGAGTAAGCAAGGGTCCTAGAGTTGGATAACCATGGTTCATATAGATGGTTAATGATGGTCAATGATGGTTAATATTGATGACTACTGATGCTTCCTATGGTTGGATGATGGTTTTTGAGTTGACAATGGACCGTTGTAGAGGGAATAAACATGACTAATGGTTGGATGATGGTTGGTTCATGGTGGTAAATAACCACTCGAGTGCGACAGGCTATGGTCAATGATGGTTCATAATGGGGGACAAATAAACAATAGTGGTTGATCTTCAAGCAATGGTTGCTGAAAAGAATGATCATGATCAATCCAGCTCTTGATCAAAAGCGCTCAGTTTACCCATTCCTTGTGATTTGCCAAAGGACTATGGCATGGTTGATTTGGATCTCCACCATTTGGTCAATTCACCGTTATGGTTTATCATCTCCGAAAGGCTGAGGTTAGCTATGACGGTCAATATATGGGGCTCATGATAGGAGATCCTTATAGGTTGATCGTGGTAAATTCTTCACATTCTCAACGACTCCTGCCTCATGATTGGTTGAGTGATGGCTGACTTCTGATCTAAAGGCTGATAGAGGCAAATGGTGGCCCGATTGTAGGGAATATTGGCGAACATAGTAGTCGAAATATAAGAGTTAACTGGCATCCATATATATATATATATATTTGATATGAGGATTTACGGCCATTTACGGCTCATATACGTTGCGGCATGTTGGATCTACATGGATCTACTATCATGGAAGATGACATGTTGATAAAGACAGCAGTCTTCACCAGAGCTGGTTGGCTTCCTCCAAGAAATGCTTCAAATGCATCTCCGATAGGTCAGAGTTCAGGAAACTTGGAGGTTAGCATCCGTAGTTTGTAGCTGGTAACTGACCATGGGTGTAGGGGTTAGTTCAGCTACCTGATAGGGTTTATATATAACGGTGGTTCTATCACAGGAAACTAAGCCCAGCTGTACATCCAAGTAACCATGATCAGCCATCAACCATGGCACGGGGGGATGGCCACTGGGAACCGCGATACTTCATACTGGCTGATCACAAGATGAGCATTGAAATTGAAAGCCACACATTTTCTGGCCAAGGGGGCCACATTTCTGGTACCGCAACGGCCATTTCGAAATGAAAAAATCGATCTGCAATGGCTGAAGCCATTTGGCTGAACATCAACATCACACCAAAGAGATCTCTGCGAGATCTAGAATGGAGGGTTGTGTCAACTATCAACTACCCCGAAAATTGAAGCATTCACCAGTCAGTGATTTGTCTCTGCAAGATTCCATCGAGGTTGTCAGTTGGATCACTTCAACAAGGACAGGAATCCGCTACAACTGGCTGATTTCATGGATTCTTCATGCTTTACATGCGATGTCGGTTCTTGGATGTGCAGTTGGGGTGGATGTAATCATGGTATCAAATGTATTTCACCCTCTGGGTTATAATCCCGACATCCATGCTTAATAACATCCGAATAACCCACTACTATGTGGGTACGCCAAGATTACTGGTAGCATTGCCAACAATCATCTTTGCCTGAAATTCAGCCCTGGGAAGGCCATTGGCGCGGGGAAGAGGAAGTCTACATCAGAGACTTCCTGGCTATGTACAATGGACTATGGATCAAAGCCAGACTGTGCCAAAAGTCATGGTCCATGGCATGCTAAAGTGGCTCATATTGCTGAGTCAGGCATGATAACGACTTGATGATCATTGGCAACACTTCATTTAGTCGTCCTGGATGATCGGTCAACTAGTGTCATACTTTGTTAGCCTCCGTGCTGTTGTGCCCGATGAACCGACCAATTGGTTGCATGATTAAGATCAGTAAGATCACCTGAATCAATTAGTCACGAAAGCTTGAACAGGACAAAGAGGTCTTCAAATGTGTCAAATTAAAGTCGTCATGTGAATTCATGGGAATTGCAAGCACTATCAAGTGCTTGCCACAGGTTACTCTAAGTGCTCGACCCACAGGCACGTGTAAATTTTGGCTCCCCACTGGTGAGGAAGCAGGCCAGCACCGAATTACTGATCGAGGCCTTTAATATCCTCTAATGTTTAATGCAGAGTTTTGCAACACTTCTACTGTAGGTCAAAACACTCCATTTGGATGTGCAGCGTGGGCCATATATATATATTTATATATATGTGTATATATATATATATATATATATGTATATATATATATAACTGGGGTAAAACCGTGGTTCTAAACTCTATAAGGTAGCTGAACTAACCCCTACATGGTCAGCTACCAGTTACAAACTCGGGATGCACATCCGAGCAGTGTGTATTCAAAGTCTCTATAGAATACTCGTCCTTCGGCATCGATTCACAATCTCGCAGATCAAGCAACATGCAAATTCCAACCCGCCAATCTTTGGAACAGCACGTTGAGGAAACACAAAAATGAGCAAAGATCACCACACTTGCCAAATTAGCCAGGTCATTGGCATTTGCCAGGGATTCTTAACTTCCAAATTGTGTTTATTCGATCGATTTTTCTTCAATGATGCAAATTGATGCAAATTGTGTATCTAGAAACGGTAACCATAAAATAAGTAGCACATGACAAGGGTATGTAGCGTACCCGCCTATCTAAGCAATATCACAAACATATTCAGATACGTGTGCGGTGCGGGTATGGAGATGAAGAGAGAGAGAGGGAGAGAGAGTGTTGAACATGCACCGGGGACCCATGCGCAGCCACAATTATGCAAATTTGAACAGTGTCGTAAACAGGCCCCTCCAGGAGAGGTACTATGACCGCCGAAAACATTTTGAATCATAGTTTCTCTTAAGGTAGTGCTAGGTTGGTTGCGGCGACTGTGCTCGCCGCTCTTTAATCATTCTGATGGATGGATGGACAACGCTATACAGCTAGGCTTTTTATTGAGATATGTAACGAAAGCCTTGGTAGTTTCTAAAAATAACCAAAGGTGAGCATCGTGTGTTCATTAAATACCAAGGTCACACTCATAGCCGTACCTGAACAAACCGTGACTGAATGGTCGCTGTGGATGCATCGACACTAAACGATACACATCCAGAAAGTACACGTCTTTGGCCAGTCACATACTGCTGGATTGACATGTCCTTCATGTTTTTCTGTAAAGCCCCGTGACGGTGACGCCACAAACCGCTACTCGCCAGTTCTCTAGCTAATGATGTTGTAAAGGCTCGGTTCACTCCATGCAGAAATTGCGGCATCTCTGAGCGGTAACGGCCGGGATGGACGACTGCTTTTACATTGTGTTTGATGAGATTGGCCAAATGTGATGAACAGCTGTAATTAGTGGGTGATAAGCGATAAGATTTTATATTTCAATAACTGAGCAAAATGGCCAGGTCATAAACGATGGTTGCTAAAGTTACAAAACATCGTTCCATGCGGGCATGGTCACACAAATCACTATCATTGCTTCGTTGTTTGTGCTCAATCCAATTTTCTGCAAAGAAATGCTCACCATTCACTGTACCAACCCATCTTGGGACCTCGCCAAATCGTTTTCAGTTTTGTTTGTTCACAAAGGGTCATGGAGTCATTGAGTTCTTCACTGTGCCTCAGGAAGTCCTTTGCATTATGACATCATTGAACATGCGGATGTCGCGATTCATAGAACTAACCATCACTGAACATTGTGAGCCACATAGGTAATCAACTACTAACCAATCACCTTTCATATCAAACATCAAACATGAACTCTGCACCTTTCAAAACAGTTTAAGGGTTCGCTATTAGGGATCCTTGTGCCCCGTCTTTTCAAATGCGGCTCGTGGTTGGGACGTGTAAATGCTTGGAAGTGGTAGCCCACCACCTACAAGAACCTGCCAGCAGTAGCTGGCCCTACGCTCCAAGATTTCATTCAAACAGTGTTTTCTCAAAATACAAATACCCCAAAATGATTTGTGTACTACTAACAAAAATCTATGAAGAATTCTTCATGGATGATTTGGGAGTTCCCCAATTTTTAGAAACGCCCATCAAATTATGTGCCTTCGGTAGTCATGTGATACTCCCGGTAGTACCAGTTGCACCCGATTGTATCTTGGCCTTTGCTCAGTTGTTGCGCCGATACTGAGAACAACTGAGGATGGTTGGTTGGATTCCCGGAAACCATGGTGAAAATATGAGAAATCAGGATCATACGATCCACCATCCAGTGGTGATGCCATAACAAAACAAAAGAATAGAGTTGTTTCCTTCGTGAGTCGTAATCATACCATGATGATCACCAATATGGCATGCCAGCAGCCAGCTGTTGACCACAGCTCCTATGAATAAAATCTCTCTCTCTCTATCTATATATATATATATCTTATAAGTATATCAATTTGTCAGTAAATAGTTTCAGTGTAGATTGTAGCGTATGGATGTGTATGGCAGGTCATATTACAAACATGTCCTACACATGATCATACTTGAATATACTTGAACTATCAGGAGTATAGACATACAAACTCGTGGTCAAGTCATTGAAGTATTGGCTACTGCACATGTTTGGGGCCACCCGCAACAGCTCCGCTGAACAAACATGGCGATTGAAGCCGCTGTCACCAAAGAAACTTGCCATGTGCTGCATGTGCTGTGGCGCCTTTCTGACCCGGTTCTCTGGCGTCCATCCCCCATGCTCTCATAAAGTATCTACTAGCAAGCAGTGCCGCTGTCAGTCATGTGCCAATGCAACATAATCAGTGGGCTGCCCCCAGAATGGTTTGCCAAGATTACTGTTCCTTTGGCGATGGTGGGACGCTGAGAGGGGATGGTACCTCTAGATGCCATGGCCATGAACAGGAAGATTCGATCCTTGGCTCGATCCAATCATGCTCTGTCCTTGTTCTCTCGACCGCGCTTATACATGTTAATATCTATATTCAGATCATATTGTACTCACCCATCCCCTGTCCTTCAGAAACTGCTTTTGATTACTTAGAGTCGACCTCGGATACGTTGTCACGTCAGGCCTGGTTGGTCGTGCTGGCCGACTGCATGCCAAAAGTAGAGTACTCATTCCAATCACTCATATAGTTGAAAAGCAAAACATATGGCCATCTGGCTGAAAACCAGAATCCAGAAAAATGTGGACAATCAACCATTCAACTACCATCCTACTATGTAGCTTGGCCATTACAAACCGACATTTATCAACCATTGTCAAGCCATCTGATACAAGCCTTGAAATTGCTCTCCACTCACGAAACACACACTGACATGCGGCAATGCGGGCGTCTCAACATGCCCTGCTTCAGCGACATTGTACCACTGCGAAACATCGCCGCGAGGACGGAAGACTACCTATGGACCTGAGCGGCTCGCAACAAATGGAATATCGCTGAGATGGTTCATGATGGTTTGGTAAAAAACAAGCGGATAGCTGTTGATATATGGGATTAATACTGGTTGATGCTTGATAATCCGCATTAGTAATAACGTATATTCATCACAATAACCCATTTCAGTAGTGGCTAAAGGCTGATAATAATCAATTAATAAGCGTGCTTAGTAATGGTTTGTAGCTTCACTACCCATCAAAAAGCAGAGGGTTGATGTCAATGATGACAAATAGTGATCAACAATGCCTCACGATTCGCTCCACTATAGATGGTTTTAGTTGGTAATGGTCTTGAAAATTGTGGTATGTATGATGTTTGATTATGGATTGTCATGGATGTGGGCTGGCAATGGTTTATAAAAGGGTGTATATATAGATACATAAATGTATGTATGTATGGTCAACAACTGGTTAAATCTGGGCATACTCTGTATGGTTTACCTGGTTTCCCCAAATATACAAATGGTTGTCAACCGATGCTTAAACAATGGTTGCAAGCTGATGAACAATGACAATGGCTGATCACCAAACACAGAATACATTCTGTGATCTACCCCCAAATTGTTATTGCTATGATTGTTGCAACGGTACAGCAATCAGTCACAAGCAACAACCCACAAATGACTCTGATCTCTGAGTAAACAAAGGAGAGTCAATCATGATGGCATATGTCCACAAGGTTCTATGACTTTAGGTTGTGTTTGAACACATCAATGATATAAGAAACCATGTCCGCTAATGCTGGTACTTCAGCGCCAGTGACAATAATGCTAGTAAGTAAGTAAAATGCACACAAACAAAGGTACACCACGTGTGAACCTACTGGTATGAGCACTTTGCACAACTTACTCAGGATTTATTCTACTGGCTGGTCAATCGGGATTCCAATGATGCCCCTAGCTATTATTGAATTCTTATTCATTATTCCATTCCCCCAAATGGCATCCCCTTGCAAGGAACTACCCAGGATACCACAATCAATCACGACAATTGATACACCACTATTATTATAGCCACTAATAAACCATTCCTAGCAATTCAATATTAATAACTATTTCTGATTGTACTGTACACTGCTACCTATGAATAAACAACCATGACTATGGCTAATAACATGTGTCCGTTTACATCCACATGACAGGCATATTCAAGCAACAATGGCTTTGCTGATGATTACTGCTTCCCTACAATTACGACATGTTTACTTAGCTTTTGCGTATTGCCATAGTGAATCAACCAACATCTAGTAAATCATTGGAGAAGCAACCGTGAACAATCATTTGTCAGCATCAAGAACCACTCATTCTATTTTTGTTGATGTATTTAATTTCATTTCATTACTTATTGGTAATTGGGGTTCAACCATGTTCGTTGTATATGTTTTGGTACGTACCATTTGCACCACCCAATCAAACACTGAAAATTCCTATGATTAATATATTACCTATTACTGGTATCAATCATCCACAGTGATCCGCATAAATGATTTGAACCTATATTGAAACGATAGTATCAACGTACTTGATGATAATTGTTCTTGTTAACATCAATGTCGGTTCTTGAAGAACGCTGGTCCAGTTACAAACATATAATGTTTGATATTGTCATCAGTTGATCACCGATCAATGAAGTAGGGTCACCCTAGGTTGAGCTAATATAGATACATCAAAACACCATGTTTGGATGTGTCCTCTCTATCAAACATGGCAATTTTCTACTTTTATCTTATTCTAAAACCCTCTGGCAAGCTGACCTAGAAACTATAATATCACTATTTTCAAGTAGGCAAATCCATTATACACGAGGATTGTCCACGCAACCAGGAAGTTTCAACGCTGTGGCTGTGCAACAAATCATATCACCAAAATGACCAGTCACTAGTCTTTCTTGGGATGTAAATAACTACCTTTAAGTTTTGGTCCGCTAATATCGAATGTTCTTCAAAATAAAAGTTGGCGGTACACCCAAATCATCCAATGGCAATCATTCGTAATGATAAAAAACCAGCCATTGTTTGGGTGTTGAGAACCCTCCCTATTGACACAGCTCGCCATATACTCGGTATATCCCCGACTTTAGTTGGTCATTTCTCAGCTAGTTTACCACTGTTTACCAGCTACAAGATCACAATTTAACAGTATGAACCACTACTGAAAAAAACATGATCACCACTATGAACCAATATTAACCAAACCATTCTTAAGTCACAACTCATCAACCGCTGGTTGTTGACCACAATTAACCACTACCAGCCGCTATCAACCAGCTAATTATCGTAACCACTATAAACGATTCTCAACCACTCAGCAACTATTCAAAAGAAGTGTAACTACGAAGTGCGGAACTTCCGTGTTACGGACATTTGAAATACATCACATCAACAAAACATCACATCAACAAAACACCACATCAGCAATGAATCACATCAACAACACATCGCAGCAACAAAACACCACATCAACAAAACATCACATCAACAAAAAACATCCTGGTTGCTATTAGGGGGAGCACCTGTGCACAGAATGTGTAGGCCATAATTCAGGCATGCTTGGGCAAAGTGCCTACAAAAAGGGTCGCCTGACAACAAAAGAACACCTACAAAATGAGATTGCACAGGAAGATTAAGGACTATAAATTGAGGGTGCACATGAACCATATGACCCCATGCGAGCCAACCAAACACCCTATAAAATGGGTTGGTAGAATAAATGACCAGCTTGGAAGACGCATCCAAGCCCTAAGAGAGTCAGTAACCATTTTTTGGGAACAGTTCTTCGAACATATGCAAACCCAAAGGGCTCACTCTCCCAACGAGCCTCTCCAAGAATGTCTTACCAGGAGTTTCTCACCAAGAGTGCCACTCCAACAATGTAACAGTGTTTTACCCAGAGTAACGGTGGAAGAGTGTCTCGAAAAGAGGCAGCACCAAAGCCCAGGCCAAGAGGCAGTACCAAAGGCTTTGGAAAAACACTACTGGAGCATTTTCTCCAAAGCAGTTAACACTAAAACGGTCTTGCGCTGGTGGCATTGTGGATTCCATCAATGAAATGTGTTGCGTCGGGTCTCTCCAGGAGTGCCGGTACCAAGAGTGAATCTCCACTCCAAGAGTGACTTCCAGTTTGTCACTTACCGGGTTTTCTGGAACAAAGTGACGGGTAATGGAGTTTCATGCAATAGTTGGGCACGAAATTCATTTTGTAGTGACGCAAGGTGGCCTCATCATTTTGTAACGTGCATTAATTTGATGGGCAGGCCTTAGGCACACAAAAACTGGCCTAGATTCCAGATTGTTTTGCTGGGCCTGCATGATCAATTTACAGCAGCACGTTTCTATAGTACCAAGAGTAGTCAAGAGTCACTCTCCTCTCCAAGAGTGTCTTCCGAGATTGTCACTTGAAGAGTTCAACTACAAGAGTGTCACTCCAAGAGATTCAAGAATGTGGCGTCTCTCCAAATATGTTTTACCAGGAATTTTTCACCAGGGTCATGTCACTGACCCTGAACCGGGATCCTACGGTCATGTCACTGACTTTCAATGGAACATGATCCAGCACATTTGTTCCTACAAATTGGGTTTGGATCATCCAATGATCAATACTCGAGCCTACAAAATGGGCCTCTGATAGCTGAGCATCCATATGTCGACATACTCGCCCAACCTCATTTCCTACAAACTCACTCTCATGCCCAACGCCAATGTTCTCCTGTAAATGGAGCCCAAAACCAGACCACACTCCTGCTTGGCCAAACCCAAAGCAAAGAGTGACTCCATCTCTGTCTCTAAAGATTTTTTAGCAAACAACCCCTGTGTGCTTCCTTTCATGTCCTTTTTTGTCTCTGGTTGCGCTTCTTCTGCTGTTTCTGGCCCTCCTTCCAACGCCCTCTACCCTGCGCAATTTTTGCACGTGGCTCAAGTGGAGGCAAAGAATTTTTCAGGCTTTGCGCGTATTGCGCAGTAAGAATTTTTTGAAAAGAAGAAAAATAGATGTGTAACTGCGCCACTTGGAAAAACCCTGCGCGTCTGATTGAAGGGCCGCCGCACAAGGACCGCGCTGTCCTAAGAGCCTGGCACCGAATATGTAGGACATCCTTTCCAACACCAACTGATTCTGGCCGGTTGTGGTGGAGATCTTTTCGGTGTGTGTGTCCTGCACCAATCTACTTTTGGAAAAGTAATGGATGCCGGTCTGCAGGTCCTTGGACAAATTTTGAAGCCGGGGGACGTGGACATGACAATCATGCTTCATGCTTGCATTGATTCTTATTTCCCGACCTTTCACGTGTGTTACCTTATTTCTCAAAACGCACAGCCACAGCTTCTAGCATTCAATGCTTGCAGGCATTGCTTGCAATGCACGTTGTAGCCAGAGAGGCGCAAAGTGTTCGCGATTTCGCTGGAGGATAATAAAAGGAGGAAAATAAAAGGCGTCCCCGTCCCGAAGCATAAAGGAAGTTCTCCGCCCCCTTTTTGGTTCCATCTGCGCAAATGATATTTTCTGGAAAATCGCAATGGCCCAACAAGATCCTGTCAACCGTGTCCGACATAGATGTTTTTCTCATTGAAAGAGACAATGAGCAAATTACACTTTGAGCTGGCCCCACGGCATGGTCACAATGCACATTGCGGTTGATCGATGTGCCAACAGCCTCTGCGAAGGAAAGGTTGCTCAGCATAAGAGCTTGGAAGCTTTCAGGGTGGTACCGCTGCGCCGCGCAGAACCTCTCGACTGCTGCATGCCATGGTTTCCTGACTGAGAAGGGCCATGCTATGTTGTTCAAAATGCACTTTTTCTGCATCATTTCAGAAATGATCACTTTCATATCAGGCAGCGTTCAAGCCCGAGTGAACGGAAGCATGGTTGGTTGGAAACTGCTTTGGCTATATACTGTAGGCAGTAACAAGTGCGGCCCAAGATGCGGGGTCAGAAGGCGAGGGTCGAAGAGAATGTCACCAGCAATGTCCAAATAAGAACGTTCATCTTGCCAAATCAGACTGAGCCATTCATTGACTGTGACCACGACCTCCTGCGCATTCTCCAATCCACGGAAGCGTGCGTCCGGGAACAAGGCCTGGGACAAAGTCTCTTCTGTTTCCGCTGCGCGGGCAGCTGCCAGCAGAGGTTCAGCATGCTCGTATGTTTCCGCAGCAGCTGCATCGGACTCTTGCAGCGCGAGCGCATCCTGAAACCTAAGGCAGCACAGGTCAACGGCAGTGAACCCCTTTGTTCTCTCTGACGCAATGGGGAAGAATCAAGCATCGACCAAAAAGAGCCATGAGGTTCATTGTTCTCAATGTGTTGTTTGTCCCTTGGTTGGATGATGCAACTGGAAAACCTCAATCCCCGTCGTCCAGGCTCAGGCTCAGGGCAGAGTGCTTGCTGGCGCGTCTTCTGGCTGCTCTTCCTGCGGCCAAAGCGTTCGAAAGGTGACGCCGCGGATGAAAACAACATTGGAAAACAAACATGCCGCGCAACAGTCAGAGCTCCCAAATGACACACCACAAAGCAAGTGACTGCCATGGATGCCACTGAAACATCGCTTGAACCACATGACCAATGGTTGAATCTGAGCAATTTCGCTTGTTGGAAGATCTAGACATCACGCTTTGGTTGGTCCAGGGGCCAGGCTGCATTGATGCGTTGAACTCAGACAGTTGTTTCTGCGGTGGAAACACCAAGGAGGATCGAAAAACCACATCAACAATACACCAAATCAACAACACACCACATCAACAAGACAACACCTCAACAGTACATCACGCAAACAATACATCACATCAACCATACACCACATCAACAATACATCACATGAACATCACATTACATCAACAATGCATCGCATCAACAATACATCACATCACACCAACAATGCACCACATCAACGATGCATCACATCAACAATACATCACATCACACCAACAACACACCACATCAACGATGCATCACATCAACACTACAACCCATGTGATGTAATGCGGTGTAGTGTGATCTGCTGCGGGTGTAACGCGGTGTGGCGTGATCTGCTGTGGGTGTTCCGTAGTGTGGTGTGATCTGCTGCGGGTGTAATGTGGCGTGGAGTGAGCTGCTGTGGGTGTAATGTGGTGTTGTGTGAGCTGCTGCGGGCGTAATGCTTGGCTTTGCGCGGCAGGCGTGGCATTTGGTGCATCTGGAGCTGCTCTGGGTTCGCTTTCCGCAATGGCAGGGCTGTTTCAGGTGATATTGGTGAAGTGTTGGATTGTGCAGCAGGCGTGGCCTTTGGGCAAGTGGACTTGTTCTGGGATCGCTGTCCGCACTGGCAGGGCTGCGACAGGTGATGTTGATGAAGTCTTGAATCCTGCCTTTGTAGTACCTTGTAATACCTTGTAATAAATTGTAATACCTTGCGATACCTTGTAGTACGTTGAAGTACCGTGTAATACTTTGTGATATTTTGAAAGACCTTGCAACACCTTGTGATACTTTGTAATACCTTGCGATACCTTGTAATACGTTGAAATATTTCGTAATACCTTGTGATACCCTGTAATCCCTTGCAATACTTTGTAGTAAATTGTAATACCTTGTAATACTTTGTAGTACGTTGTAATTTTTTGCAATACTTTGGAATATTTTCATTTTTTGTAATACTTTGCGATACCTTGTAATAAGGGAAAAAAATATTTTGTAATACCTTGTAATACCTTGTAATATGTTGTAGTACCTTGTCAGACCTTGTAATAAATTGTAAAACTTCGCAGTGCCTTGTAATACTTTGTTGTACCTTGTAGTACTTCTTGTAGTGCGTTGTAGTGCTTGTAATACCTTGTAATACCTTGCAGTTCTTTGCAATATTTTGTTGTACCATGTAATGCCTTGTAATATTTTGTAATACTTTCTAATGCCTTGTAATACTTTGTAATATTTTGTAAAACCTTGTAGCAAGTTGCAATACCTTGTAATACCTTGTAGTACTTTGTAATACCTTGCATTACTTTGAAATATTTTGAAATGCTTTGTAATACCTTATGATATTTTGGAATACCTTGTGATACCTTGCAATATGTTGTACTATTTTGAAATACGTTGTATTACCTTGTGATGCTTTGTAATACCTTAAATACTTTGTGATACTTTGCAATACCTTGTAATATTTTGCAGGAGGTTGCAATACCTTGCAGTACCTTGTAATACTTTGTTGTACTTTGTACGTTGTAGTACTTGGAATACCTTGTAATACCTTGTAATAGTCTGTAATACCTTGCAGTACCTTGTCATACCTTGTTATACCTTGTAATACCTTGTAACACCTTGTAGTACCATGTAATACCTTGTAGTACCTGGTAGCACGTTGTAATGCGTTGTATTACGTCGTAGTACGTTGCAACGCCCTCTAATATCTTGCAGTACCTTGTAGTACCCTGTATTTTTTTGTACATTGTAGTACCTTGTAATACCTAGTACGTTGTAATACTTTGCAATGCATTGTAGTACTTTGTAGTACTTTGTAGTACGTTGTAGTGGCTTGTAGATGCAAGACACAATATTCCACTACCAATGGGAAATAACGAAGAGTGTATCACTAACAACGCAAAAGAACCAACAGTATGACACTAACGATGCAGAAAATCCAAAAGCGAGCGCCACTAACAATGCAAGATAATCAAGAAGGCAAAAGTAGTCATGCGAGGAACTGAACCTGAGACATGGGCTGCAGCAAGGTTCAGGCAGCTGGGGCTCACCTGGATCCAGGACATCAAAGACAAAGCAGTCATGAATGAAAGCATCGAAGATGAGCAATGACAGGCAACACTCTGAGCATGTGGATATTTACGGGATCAGTCAACTTGCAACTTCTATTCCAAAAAGCCTACAATGCGATCGGGTGAAGCTATCGCAGATGTTGCGAAATAAAGATCCTCAGCAAGATGTATTTCCGCTTTGGAAAAAAAGCTGGAGCTCATAGGTCTTTTCCACCTGCAGCCCTCCGCGGCGGTGTTCGATAGCACTTTGGCCGAACCATCCAAGCAAGAGGAGTTGGTTCCAGCGAAGAATCGACATGGGAGTTGCTGGCAGCAAGAAGCCCAGATCCAACAAGATGTTTTCTTCACGCCAAGGTTATTGCAGGGCAAATCGATCGACCGGAACTTTGAGAGATGCCAATTTAGTTGATGCTTTTTGAATCACTGTATCAATGATGTTGCAATGGGCACAGGTGGAACAACTGTGATGACTCATTTAATCGGTAATGAGCTTGTATAGCATAGACATGTCGTCGATGATTTTGACGAATATCAATCAATATCATTTATTACATGATGGTTATACGATTTCAGCGGTTAGCATACTTCTTCTCCGTTATTGATTGCTGAACCCCACAGGTTGAAGCCGCAGCACCAGGCCATGCTGTTGAACACCTGTTGACTTCAATTCGACGTGGAGCTTTCTGCCTTGCACGTTGGGATGGTTCAATCCTCTACTGATGCTGAGCTTGCAGTAGTTCGCAGGGGGCCCAGCTTCAACAGAGGCATTACCAGAAGAAAGCATGAGTTGTAGCGTTGGGCCTGAGCCCCATCTTCCCCAGCTAGATTACCTGTAAAGTAACGCGTCTATCGATATCAATGCATGTCTTCATTGTTTGAGATTGGCAATCTTGGCAAATTGAGCCTATCTAGACATGGTGCTTGGCATGCCTCGCCTTGAACCGCCTGATGTTGCAATGTCCTTTCCGGCTTTACTGAGGTGGGACCTAGCAAAGGCTATCGCGGGATGGGTGGAACCTGATCAGATCAAGAAACCACAAACCGCATAGTGACTACATTGTGTATGGCTTGGCCTGTGATTTCAGTGCATTTTCAATGGGCCAGGGCATTGCTCATGAGGATGTCGGTACACAATGCCATATAAATGAAATAGGATCACTAATTATTGATTTAAATGTTCATGAGTACCCGTCCCCCACTGATGATGAATGCTTGTGACATGGTGATCGGAAATCTTCTTAGCTGTGACTTGATTCGGCAGTTTACAATGTTGTCCTGGCAGCACTGTCACCAGTTTTCTTTCAATATATTTGGGGTTGCAGGCGGATCGATCATCATCATCATCATCATCATCATCATCATCATCATCATCACCATTATCACTAACATCATCATCATGAAAGGCTGATTCCTGGTCGAAATATGTGATGATTGATCATGGATGTACCGATATCGATGCTGATCATCAAGCGTATATGGAGTTCGGAGTACATATTTCCTCTGTCCGGTTCTAATTTATCTATTTTTCTTTCAGAGATACACCCACAGGTCTGAGCTCCCTACCATTTCACAGCTGCTTGGAGGTTGGGACCCCAGCGACGCTGCGCCTCTGGTCTTTCCTCAGCGCGATAAAAATCAACAAGAACAAAGCTGTTATATGACTATGGCTCAAAAATGTGGTACCATATGACCCACAGGATTGGTCATAGTGTATGGGAAGCGAACCTTCTTGCTCTTTCTTTTGGGTCGTGCTCCACGTTTGGGGTTTTGAGCCACACCTGCGAAAACTGGACCCTACGGTTCGTCGCCAAGGCTCTGAACCGCCCAAAGAGGGAAACTCTGCAGCGGATCCAATGTCAAACGGCTTTTCCAAAGTCTCCTCAGGATTACAATGGCTACCACGCGTGGCTCCAGGACCCTTTCGGGTTGCTCCTGCTCATCCCACAGGCGTATGGACACATGGACGCACCCGCGACGCCAAGCGCGGCAAAGGCCCTCCAGGTGCATCACAGCATGTCCTTCGATGTAGTCCAGCTACCTTGTAGTACCTTGTAGTACGTTTTGCTCTGGAACGTTTTGTCTTGGTGCGTTTTGATCTGGTACGTTTGTTCTTGGTGCGGTTTGTTCTGGTAGGCTTGTTCTTGGTACGTTTTGTCTTGATACGTTTGTTCTTGGTACGTTTGGGGTGGTGTGGTGTGGTGTATTGTGTGGTGTGGTGTGGTGTGTGGTGTGGTGTGGTGTGTGGTGTGGTGTGGTGTGTGGTGTGGTGTGGTATGGTGTGTGGTGTGGTGTGGTGTGTGGTGTGGTGTGGTGTGGGGTGTGGTGTGTGGTGGGGTGTGGTGGGGTGGGGGGGATTGGGGTGGGGGGAGTGGGGGTAGGGGGGTAGTATATGAGCAGTGTATAAGTAGTTTATGAATAGTATATAGGTAGTACGTAGGTAGATATCTAATACATAGACAGCACATAGGCAGTATACAAGCAGTGTTTTGATAGTAAAAAAACATGTGGTGTGGTGTGTTGTGTGGTGTGGTGTGGTGTGTTGTGTGGTGTGGTCTGGTGTGTGGTGTGGTGTGGTGTGTGGTGTGGTGTGTGGTGTGGTGTGGTGTGGTGTGTGGTGTGGTGTGGTGTGTGGTGTGGTGTGTGGTGTGGTGTGGTGTGGTGTGTGGTGTGGTGTGGTGTGGGTGTGGTGTGTGTGTGTGTTGTGGTGTGTGGTGTGGTGTGGTGCGGTGCGGCGGATTGACACCCTATAGGCTTTTATAATCTTGGAAACTTCCGCCCCCGCCTCGTGCGGGTACTACTTGTAACCACTATTCACCATGAGGCACCTCGGGCCACGGGCGTCCTCAGGCTTGAAGCATTCCACTGCCTCAAGCCGACCACGCTTGCGCCGCGTTCGCCAGGGGCGGCTTGGGAAGCTGCGGGGACTGAGCAAGTTGCGTGTTGGTCAAACCAGTAACAGGCATCAATAACCATTACTAATAAGCAAATAGGATATCTGAGATATCATGATTTATCACCAGAAAAACACACATAGTAAGAGAGAATGATCAGAATAGTGATAATGGTGAAATAACAGGGACAATTCATGTCAAACCATCTGTGAACGGCTAATTGATGGTTTCTCTTGATCAATGGTTGCCCATCCTCAGAGATACTGACCAACAATCATGGGGCATATCATGCTCAATGATGGCTAGTGGGAAATGAGGCTGTTGAGAACCATCAATAGCTTACCACAAGTAGCTGGCCCTTTGGTATCAAACATAGGAGGGTATAAGGGGATTTGCACCAAGGGCCAAGGGCCAACAATCAAGATAATGTCATGCTCATTCAGTTACCTGAATCGCTCATTGGATTGTTAAGATCCCCTTCTTGTTTGGTTGGAAGTAGTGCACATTGACAAATATTGATTCAAAGGATCCACTCTTGGTGAATTGCTCCAGATTGCTCCAGCCATTTGAATGACATGTCAGAGCTCATCACAGCGTTATTTATGTCTGTCTATGTATCTATCTATCCATGTATGTATCTATCTATCTATCTATCTATCTAACTATTTATCTATCTATCTATCTAGTTTTCTATATATGTAATCAAGTAAATCCAAATTAAACATGTAGTTCTAAACAAATATACATGTATATTAATATAATGTATACATATATGAATATATATCTATATAATCAAAACTAAACATATATATGTATATATATATATATATCAAAATAGTTTTCTAAATATACATATGTATATAATACAAATAGGTAGAATATATACAAATCTATATCTAATTTCATGTGTGCAACCGTTGAAAAAAATATTATTGTTTGTATACACCATCTACAACACATAAGTTCACATGAATTGGCATATAGTTTGCCAAATAGGATGCCATAATTATATTAAATGCATTTATATGTGTATATATACACTGTATATATCTGTTACTTGCCATACACGGTGCTATGTCCTGTGCCACGTCTTGCTCTCACGCGGGGACACGCCCTGACGCCAGGCAACCACTGTGCCATCTTTGTTTCCTCCGAAAATGTACAGCTTGCTTCCACTACCTGGCTGAGTCAATCGGGTGGGGCCATCCTTAAGGATTGATCAATGGTCAACAAACGTTGGCAATGGTTAATCATGATGCATAATGGCCAATCATGGTTGGTGATGGTGAAGAATTGTACATACCTACAGGTCTGTACCTATACTGTGTTCTGTCATGGCGATTCACGGCGATGCAGAGCTGACACCGACCACTCCGCCCGGGCGCACATACGACACTCACCGTGCCACATAGGATACGCAGTGAAGGAAGAGCCTGTTGGAGGCGCGGCCGGTTTTCGACGACTCGGAACTATTATAGGCAGAAGTAGTAATTGATCAAAACCTTATTAGCAGGTGGATTTCCAAGGATTCCTATAGGTTAGATAATGATGGATTCATATTCAATAGTTTTATGATCACCAATGTTACGAACCCAGCGCATAGACATGATTCATGGGTGATAGGGTGATCATATTCGTCAATGATAGGGGATAAGCAACAACAATCATGATGAAACAGCTACTAGTCGTGGTGGTTTCTCAAGTCATGGGAGTACCCCCAAATCATCCAACAGTAGTCATTATTAGCAATCAAACAACCATTTGGGGTCCCCTATTTTCCATAACTGAAATGTGTATGTTTCTTTTAGCTTGCCATTGCATGCTCTTATCATCTGCCCATCATTCCGCTCACAATGAACTATCTATCTATATATCTATCCTTCTGTCTGTCTGTCTATCTATCCATCCATCCATCCATCCATCTATCTATCTATCTATATATGGTGCTTCTATATGATGTTGTGGGCAATGCATCCGTAACAGAGTGATGTGTCTGCAAATGATCACCGATGCAGGGTGACCATTGTATACACACCTCTTAGACCGTGGCGGTTCATGAGCTGTCAAGATTGACCACATGGTACAGTAACCGTTGTTTGTCATGAGCAATCATCATCTTGAGTCAATCCCGGCAGCAATCTACAATCTTGTCAGTCAATCTATAGTTTTTATTGTTTCTAAAGTTCATTATCTTGAGTCAATGTTTGGCAATGGACTCATTAAAGTTGAGTTGATTGTCAAAAACCGGTTCATGGGCAATACGATCAATCATGAACTCATGGGCAATCAATAGTTGGAGGGTGATCTTGAGTTTCATGGTTCTGATTTCACACACACAACACTTGATCAGGTCCTTTCAATCTCTATGTTTGGATCATTTCTTCAACAACATCAACCATCTCACAGCTTTTATGGCCCCCTCAATCTTTGAGCTGCATGTGGTATATGACCTCGGTTCATCACATTGTGACTGATCAAATCACCCGAATGCTAACACGCAGAATCGATGGCTGCTCCACCAAAGCAGCCAAAGACTCAAGGCATCTCGCGGCTTGGATCTGTCTAGAATGATGGGTACGCAGTAGAACACCAGTATCATTCAAAAAGGGCTATGGGTCAAAACCATGTCCCCCTGGTTCCCCTATCATTAGCCATTGTTTTCCCTTATCATTGTTGGTCACTATCCCCCACTAGTGGTTGGTTAACTGCTTGACCCAGCTCGCCAAAGAAAACTCTTTTCAGCACGTCTGCTGTTCGCTTCCCTAAAGGTTTATCACTTGGTGAGGTGGCTCAACCTGCTGGACGTATCCGGTCGTGTCACCCCCCTAAGAAGTGATGGTGTGATGCTGAAGAGGTGGTGCCAACTGTGGTTAAATCATGATGAATATAGTCACCAAATCAATCTAGAATCTAGATCATGTATGATGATGGTGAATGGATAACTGCTGATGTGTTAAATCATGTCCAATGGATTCTAATGATCTAATAATGGTTAATGAATGATTACTACTAATGCATGATGGTGGCCAAGAAATGGAGTTACTAAATCAGTCTAAATCATGTATAATGATGGCTTCATGGCTAATTACTAGTGGTTGCAAATGATTGACAAATCTTCATGCAATGAGTCGATGAGCCCAGCCTTACTCTGGTGCCGCTTCAAACATCCTTCATACTGACCGGGTCCCCAAATGCGGCAAATCTTTTCAACCCTATCACCGTGCAAGTAGGTGATCCTTTTTCCTTGGCCAAGCTTTCAGCTGTCCTCTTCTTTCAAAACTCTGACTGGTTGGTGGTTTCCCCTATGAAAAATATTAGTCAACCAACCAATTGTTAATGATTACTAGGAAAATAGACAATGTTTCGAACCACCAATCAGATGAGTCTCGACAATCTGTACAAGGCAGCCAGATCTGCCATCAATCCCCTTCAGCTGCACATCCAAGGTGCTAACTTTCATGTGGGGACCATTTGAAGTTCCCAGCTGGTCACAATCCATGATGTTCTTTGGAAATCGCCTACAACGTTCTGCTCTTCTGAATCTGCGCAAAGATAGGATATCTCAAGCACATGTGATCAGCTGGGTTTCGTTCTCACCTAGGAGCATCCCTAATAGAGAATGGTAGACGGAGAATGGTAGAAGAACCCCTCTGAACATGTTGGCAAAACTGTCTGCTAGATCAAACCTGGTGGGCAATGGAAAAGAATATGACCCAGAGTACTCGAGAAACAACCAACACTCAAAGAGAAACTCTTGCGTAGTATATATATATATATGGTTGGTGGTTTCAACCCCTATGAAAAATATTAGTCAACCAACCATTTGTGAATCATCACTAGAGAAAACAAAAAATGTTTGAAACCACCGACCAGTATATATGAATACATCTTGGACGTTCCTAGGTATGATTATGAGCATGCAGCATGTGCATGATCATGCCCATCTCTACAGCCATGATAAATCTGTGTTTCACTGAACGGCAACATCCTCAGCGACAGCGCGCCATGCATGATCTCCTGCAGGGGATGGGTGGGCGTGCTGTAGCTGTAGCTAGCATTTGTCACACGGGTTGGTGTCTCAAGTGAAACATATTAGTCAGTCAACAATTCCAAATGTTGGGCTGCGAATCTCCGAGTCCACGCATGTCTCATCAACACATCTCCGTTGTTGCAGGATGTGTCATCCGGGGAATACTGTTGTGCCACGGGGTGGTGAATGCAACCCTTGACTCCATCCATGTTTAAAAGCAACCGAAAGTTGATTGAAACCCATTCTATGTCCGTACCTCAGGTGAATAATTCCAAATGTTGGGTAAACTGAATGTTTCAAACCACCTTTTCGCCACCTTACAAGCGGTGCACGAGCGGCTGCGCGGAACGTACCCCCCTGGTTCAAACCACCAACCAGATTTATGATGTAACACGACAAACACCCGATTTCGTCTCAGCAAACGCATGGGGAATGCAGGCAACACGACAAGCAATCATTCTCAGTCTGGCCATCTACCAACACGACAACTTCTGCACCCATGGCCGAACGTTCGGTGCCTTCAGGCATTTCATCACCGTCCCTATGGGTAGGTCAATGAGAGCCCTATCATCCACACGATGAAAAAAATGAGCCGCGCACCAGGCTGCCGCAGCTCGTGTGTTTTGTTCACCAGCGATTTTACACTGTTCCCTCATCCAGTGAATTCAGATTTGTACTTCAATAGTGAAGGAAGCTCATTGACAAAAGAAATGTTTGATTGAATCATCCTCTGGTCACAGGATGAGGCGGTTTGGTTGGCCAAACTATGAAGTATTCTACAGGAAAGCCAACTTTGTTGGATTTCTGTGCTTAGAAATCTGCCCAGTCTGCCCAGTCACAGCTGCAAACAGCAGGTGACGTGTCCACAGAAGATCAAATCTGTAACCAAAATCCACTGTGCACGGACCATGATGTTGGAGGCTTATTGCCACTGCTCACCCCCTCCAAAAAAAATGATAAAAAATGAGGGGGCTTGCTGCAAACAACCACTTTTCTGTTTTTTTTCTGATCTGTCAGATGTGTGTCGTTTTGATTTGCGGTGTTTTCCATGCGGCATTTTCTGGGGACAGTTCCATGAGGACAGGCTGGACAAGTCAACGGTCCGCGCATTGACCAGTTTTCCAATATTTACGGTCCGAACACTGGGTACCTGACTGTAAGCAATCCAAAATGTTCTGAATCATCTACTTTCTGAAAAAGTAAATAGAAGATTATGTACATATAACATGTATGGATAAATTCAAAACAACATCAGGATAAATATCTATCAATCAATTAATCAATCAATCAATCCAGCCATCCATCCACCCATCAATCAATCAATCAGTCAGTTTATCAATCAATTCATCTATCTACCTATCTATCTATCTATCTATCTATCTATCTATCTATCTATCTCTGTATCTCTCTCCCTATCTATATATATATATATCCCTCTCTCTATCTATCAATCTATCAATCTATCCATCTATCAATCTATCCATCTATCCATCTATCCATCTATCCATCTATCAATCTATCAATCTATCAATCTATCAATCAATCTATCTATCTATCTCTTTATCTCTCTCTATCTATATATAAATATATCCCTCTCTCTATCTATCAATCTATCATTCAATCAATCAATCAATCAATCAATCTATCTATCTATCTATCTATCTATCTATCTATCTATCTATCTATATCCCTATCTATCTATCCATCTATCTATCTCCCTATCTATCTATTCATCTATCTATCTATCCATCCATATATCAATCTATCAATCTATCTATCCATCTATCTATCCATCCATCCATCTACCAATGTATCAATCTATCTATCAATTTATCTATCCATCAATCTATCTATCAATTTATCTATCAATCAATCTTTCAATCTATCTATCTATCTATCTATCTATCTATCCACCAATCAATCGATCAGTCTATACATGCATCCTGGGTTCCCCAATTCCCCTCCCGTTTGATATCATGGGCTACCACCGCCACAGGTACCCAACGGGACAATGTCCGGTGTCATTGGCCGTGCTCAACGAGTTGAGCAGCGAAGCTGTGAGAACTTCCTTGTTACAAATGGTTGTTGGCTAATGATAGCGTTGGTAAATGGTTAATGGTTAATCGTGAATGACATCCAATGTTCTATAAATAGAAATATATATATATACCTACTGAACTATATCTATTTAGTTATGTATTATTTCATTATGTCCTATTTGATTGTGGCCAATTACAATTTATTCTTCAATTATACACATGACTTGACCTACCTTAAAATATTTTACTTGATTTTGACCTTTTATGGGGTCTAACTATTCATAAGTTCATATGTGCATATTAGATAAATTTGTGTCATTCCATAGTGCTATCTTTGTGTATTATTTGAGTGTGGCCTATTTAATCTGTTTGAATTTGGCTTGTTTAATTATGGCCTACTCAATTCTATTCTATTTAATTGTTGTCTATTCATTCATGGTCTATTCAAATTTGCAGCCCTATATTTAACCTATTTGACTATGCCTTATCACATTATAGCCTGCTCGTGCCCTGTTTGATTATTTCTAAATAATCAGAGTTTGATAAATAATGACCTATCTTTAAATATGCTTTATCTAATTATGCCTTATATTTACCCCATTTGTATTCATAAAAACCTTTTTAATCATAGCTTGGTGGTGCCATACTGGAAGACAATAAGATACACAAATTTCAGTTCAATAGATTGCGCTGTATTTGACCTGTCAAGAACATCTTCTTTCATTATAGTCTTTATGCATTTCATATTTATGCGTTGTGTCCTAATTTTGTGTTATTTAATTGTGCCCTGTTCAATAGATTAATTACGGCCTATTCAACTATAGTCTACTTGATGTTGCCCTACTTTATTGTGCTCTGTTGACTTATGGCCTCTTTAAAGATGCTGTCCTACATTTGGCCTTGCTAGTAATGCCCTATGGCATTATTGCCTGACTGTGGTCTAGTTAGTTGCTAATTTCCCATGTAATTATGCCTTATGGCCTGTTTTTGGTCTTGCTTTGTGCAGTTATTCCTTACATGTACCTTATTTACAATACTTTGGGCCTATTTAGTTATGGCTTCATGGTGCCATACTAGAGCATAATTGAATATACTATCATTCAATATCCCACTTGGAGACAAAAATCATGATCCAATGCAAGATTGAATATAGTAAAATCAAATAGTAATAGCAACTATGAGAAAATAAAATAGAGCACATGTGAGGCATTAGGCAAAATTGAATACAATATGTTTGATCATGAGCAGGCAAGGCATAACTGAATAGAGCATGACTAAATGAGACATGCTTGAATCTGGAATAGAAATAGTCACATAGGGTAAATTCAAATAGATGGTGTATTTGCTAGTGCTCTATTAATTCATGCCCTACATTTACCATACATATATCTTTGTTTAATTATGCCTACATTATTTACACAACAAAAAAAATCATTTAGGCTTTAGGGTTCAGGTTTCAGAATTTGATTTTTCCCTGTACTTAGGGCATTTGCATTCACAAAGAATGCATTCAGAATGCATTCTTCCCCAAA